>SMSQ01018998.1:0-20741 GCA_019453375.1 Ctenoplectra terminalis | reverse complement strand
TATTCACAATATTCAGTTTTATTTTATCATAATATTCTGCTACACGTAGCTGAAATAATGACAATTAAGTAACAAAGTTATAAATTATATTTTGTCAAAAATAAGTAAGAGTTCTGATACTGTTGAGCGATAGTGTACATTCATATTGATAAGAATTTCAAAACGTGTTTTAAAAGAATATCAATTGCTTAGAATCGACAGTTGGGAAGGTAAAAATGGTTCTATAACTCACTGTACGTATCAATTGATTAAAAATACAATAGGTTTTATTTCTTTATTTGTTGGTCTGTTCGTCACGAATCAAACAAGCTGTTTGATACCGTAAACTAGAAATTTGATCAATATGTCCAGTAAAACGTGTTGGCCTTTTGTGTGCTGCATTTGACTAAGTGGACCGTGAAATTCTGTGTCGTGTTGTAATTACTTTTCCATTCTTCTGACTTTGATATAAAGTTAAATACTACAATGTGTTTTTTTTTGTTTTTTTTTTGTTTTATTTCTGGATTTCTTTTTCGATCTACATCGGTTTTGTTTCGGTATCTAGACTGGGTAACATTTGATTCCGTGTTATTTATAGCTTGTCTATGCGTGTAGATAATACTACAAGGTATAAATAAATTCTCTGACAAAACAGCGTTTTAAAATGTTAATTGCATATAGATATAACGAAAAATCATTGCGCTAGTTCGGAAATAAAAATATCCATGTAACGTAAATATTTTTTACAACAGAAATATATTTTCCATAAATATAGTGTGACAGATAAAAGTCAAAATATACTGATTTTTTTATTCTAATTGATTAATCGTGATTTTTTGCTGTTATTTAAATGATCTTTGAATGAATTATATACGAATAATACGGGTATAAAAAATATATACAGTACTGTGCAAAAGTCTTAGATGACTTGCCAAAAAAAATAAAAAAAAATTAGATCACTTTCCGTTATTTATTTACCTTTTTTAAGAATTTGATTGGCGAGGTATTAATTAGGTTAAGAAATATTAATTAATTTAAAATAAATACTACTTTTACTGCGCGACTTTTTTTTTTTTTTTAGAAAGTTGAAAAAATTTTAATAAACTAATTTTGCATTTTTGCCATTCTGTTATCAACAATTTAAGAAGCTGATTTTTTCCTTTTTTATTTCCTTTGTGTTTGTGATTACCTACGTGTTTCATAATATTTTAATCGAGCCTCAAAATTATGAATAACCAACATAAGAAAGGCAATATGGAAAAATTTGTGTGCAACGGTGTTTAGAAATGCTTCCCTAAAATATGTTTAATTACAATTACAAGATCAATATGCCAGATGGTGTAAGACTTTTGTGCAGTACTGTATATGCTGAATAGTATGGAAATAAAAATTATATATATATAGGAATTACATATATAGGAAAATATATATTTATATATTGAATATTAGAAAATAATATTCGATTCGTTTCTTTCATATCTGGCCTTGCCTGACTTTGATGATCACATTATGACATGTTTGAATTTGTCTCGATAGTCACGTTCATAGTATATAAAAAAATACATAGCATTCTATTTAAAAAAACTAGTTTACCTTTCTTTCTCGAAAAACATTGCGAAAATAAAAAATTTGTGCACGCTGTCGTATTCGTTACAAAAAAAATTAATACCTGTCTCTGTATAATTTTTATCTAATATTTATCGTATTCTAAAAAATACTGGCCCAATATACCGCGAACACCTTGTATATTAGTAGATATTTGAAAACATTAACATTACAATATTTATTTAGCACTAAATGGAAAATGTTATATGAAATATCTTAAATATTACGATTTTGACAACTTTCTCTTGCGTATATAAAATTCTTGAAAAGACACGCGTTATTTGACGTTTAAAAGTTGATTATTTACAAACTTTGGTAAAATTCCGGTTAATCATCGGAGGCTACAAATGAGCAGTCGATGAAACAAATTTTCGTCTCACTCTATAGGCATTTTAAAGGCATGATATTTAAAATCAAAGAGGAAATTATAAATTATAACAAGGGAAATTGTATTCATAGCGCTATGAAAATAAAATATAAACGAAGATAAAACTGTACACAATACCTGTTGTTTATAAGCCAGAAGAACAAGCTATAATACTTCACGTAACAAATAACGAAGTTGTACGTTAAATTTAACACGAGCATAGAGTATCATTTCAATAACAAAAATTGTGATATTTTTAACAAAATGTTCTATGCAATACCCTTTTCACATAAATTATATTTTATTGGTATAAACTACGATTAAAGGATGAGGTATTGCTATAGACATTTATGTTAATAAATTCTTTACATTGTAATTCCTACAGTAGTGATATAATTAAAAGATTATTATAACATTCTTCTGTATTCGTCTTTCTTCACTACAAATGAAAAACATAAGTTGCGTCGATTTATTCATTTTTTCATTACTACTTTGTTCTTTTTGACTAACAACTAAAAGATAACCAGTCTTATTTTAAATTATATTTTATTTGTTAAATTTTTATTTGTTACTTGGTATAATTTTTGTCAAATATTGACTAATGGTTGATTCGATGCATGCAGACTTGGTTGTTCAAGGAACAAACGCAGTGCATAGCTAACACTTCCGCCGCAATCCGACTGCTATAGCTGTTCTATTGTTTTTCATTAATATATCGTCAATAGAGCCGCAACTAAAATTTTCGTTAAGGAAAAATTTACTTGAAATCACTCTATGAATCATTCCAGAATTTACACCATTTTAGGGACATTCAGTACGTGGTATTAAATTTAATTTTTCTACAGATAGGAATATTATTTTGATTCTACATATTTACTTTTTTTATGATTCCAATTAAACTTTAATAATTTTTACAAATACTACTTTACACTTTACGTACTATTTTTTAGCATTTTGTAAAGCTTGTATAGGAAAACTTAATAAATTTAAAAACAGATAAAATGTATTGTAAAATTTTTTTCACACATTTCTTCCGTCGTTTTGTCTTCCATTGTCTGAAATAAATGAATTTCATGTATCCCTTGGTTTATTTTTCATTATTATTCGAAGTAGTTGAAATTAAAAATTTAAATTTTCGGTAACAAGAAGAAAAATTTAGTTGTCTATTGCAAAGAATTATGCCAGTTATGGTGGTACAATCATTTAATAAGAACGTGTATCTCACAATATGACTTTTGAGACTTACAATTAATCATTAAGAATTATCAATGCAAAATTGAATTGTACTAACTAAAACCACAGATACAAGTTTTTTTCTTCTTTTCACAACTGTTTCACGAACGTTACATAATTAGTGGATTTAAAATAGAACTTGAGCACGTCCGGTTATCGTCTCATCTTAAAAGGATCCTTAAACGATGTACAGTAGCTACAAAAATTATTTATTTTAGCGTTTGCGTGTAGATTAATGGTGTCCAAATATTGTATCAAATTTTCTGTCGTTCAATAATATTATTATGTGACTCCAAAAATTTGGTGTAGCGGAAATGAAATGTAGATTATGATCGAAAAAACGTGCCGTTGAAAAATACAAGTATATGCAAATACTTTTTATAGCCACTGTATCTTCATTTAAGCTACCAAGATACACTCTTATATTGCAGAAGCTCATAACGATTTTTGAATAAGTATTACAAGTTAATTAGCCTGTTTCTCGATACTACAGGCCGCAAAATTATCTCGAATATTAGAAAATGAACAGTTTTTCACGTAGAAGCAATTACTTTAAGGGCAAACATCCATTAATGAATTGTAAGATATAATTTTTTTAAATCGATATCGTTGATTCTCAGAAATCAACGTCTAAATGCAAAGTTTAGCGTCAGCCCGCTATCACTGACGTAGCATTTAACGTGTTAATACTCTAAATACAACAAACACGATGCTATCTTCTTAACCCTTTTAGTGCCGGGTGAAAAACGAATGCCTATGCGAAGATAACCGGCCGAATTTGACAAATATACAAGAATTTGGAAAAACGCTCATAAAAAGCAAACTACAAATGATATTTACATGTTTAAAAAAGCAACGTATTCAGATCGAAATAGAGAGTAAAGCAATGACACTAATTTTTCAATATCAATTGAAAATCGTGTGAATAACATAATTATAAATTATTATAAAAAATATAAAAATTGAGTTCTCTCTTTCAAAACGTTTTTACACATAGGAAAAGGCATCGTTTCATCGTAACTTTATATAAACCACTTGGTACGCGATATATAATTTGCATTTCCAATTTATTTAGTAAAAAAATTTATGATATTTCACACAGAAAAATAAAAGATAACTCGATGGTACAGTGCGGGCGACAACACCGCCCGGCGTAGAATGTGTAAAAAGTCACACCCAAACCGGTTTCTAAATTCTTTTGCAACGAAATTAGATCGTTTACAATCGAATTAGATCATTTATAGATCATTTATAAATTTATTTTCAGATAAAGCTTTCTCGCAATGCGAAGAATAAGGCGCTATTACACGCGCAACGATATATCGTCGTTGGCACTTTTGACAATTGTAGCTAACCACGATACATCATCGGCACTAAAAAGGTCAAGATATTACTGAACGTTTACTTCAATAAACTTTTTATTCAAAACCTACAAGTGTTCGGTGACTTATGGACGAGAGTGTGTATCACAGTCGAATACTGCCAGGAAAAATGTCACCAATTGTCGATTGATCAGAATAATATCACAATACATCTAACGTAAACACGAGATAACGAAACTGGAATGCAACAGATGAAACCGAAACGCAGTCAACATAACCGAAATGATACGGAAGCTATAATCCACCCCATCCCGAAACAGCCGGATAGCTATAAAGGTGCAGGCCAGGTATCGAGGATCAATTCAGTTCTAATCCAGTTATGATTCAGTTTTCAATTAGTGTCAATTCAGTGTTAATTCAGTGTTAATTCAGTTTGCACGAAGAACCTCTCGGACTCGAGACTCACATAAGTGGCGGCTCGTCCATAGGAGGTTGCATTCGAACCCGACTCTTTCCCTCGCTGGACGACTGCTTTAACCCTCGTCCATGCCTTATTTTCCCGACTTAACCCATTGAATGCCAACTACGAGATATCTCGTAGTAAGCGTGGGTACCAAAACTACTAGCTACGAGATATTTCGTAGTGTGTGCTGCAATTTTAGATTAATTTCAAATGACCATTTGAGTTAACCCTTTCGCTACGGACGCAATCTACGGCGGGCTACTCCCGCTTGAGTTGGGAATTATATAAACTCGCCGGTTAAATTGATAAATATTCAAGAATTCATCACATTTACCAAACTTAGCGGTGATTATATATAATAACCGGTAATTATACATAATCATCGGATCGATTACATTTACCGTAACATATACACTTTTGCGAAAGGGTTGTGGCGAATGAAAGAAGGAAAGAAAAGGATGAGGAAGGGCGTTTCGTCCGGGGCCTGCTAGTGTACTCGTCAACAAAGCATTCTAGCAGGCCCGTGCCTTAGACGCGGGAATGCTGAAGTTGGGAGAGGGATCGGTATATTTACTAATCGTACTGTTCTCGAGGACTTGCGGGAAAGTCGGTGTTATAGATTCCTCTGGTGGCGGCGTGTAGGAGGGCCGCCATAGGATTAAAGCAGATTCGACGTTTTAAATATTAAGCTATTCAGGGCCAACTGATAACTCTCCTAATTCACGTAACCGAAACACAGAATGTAAAATGCCTACAGAAGCATCATGAACGATGCGGTGTAATCTTCAAGCATAAACAGTTCCGTGAATGGTCGGCCATTTTGTTTTGAAGCGTTCCTTTTATCTCATAATATCCTTTAATTTTCTATCTGTTGACTCTCACAGTTTTCGTGGAGTCGAATTATTTAGCATAAAATGCCAACACGATGTACCTTAACACGTTGCCGCAAGTGGCGGTTATAGCCGTCCGATCTTTGGCGATATGTAGACAAATGACGGCTATAGCCGTCATGTACATTTTAATCGATAAAAAAAAGAACAGTGTTAATTAAAAAAAAAAAGGACTTGTTAATTTTTGAGTAATACATTGAAAAAAAAAGTATAGCATGCCAGACAGCATATTAGTTGTTCTTTTATGCGTTTTCTCAATTGAAAAAAAATATATGTTCCCGAGCATGATCGTTAAATTAAAAGTGTGCGGCAACGTGTTAATAAATCTAAGTGTTCTATTAGTCAAGTTCCGTACAATTTCAAGTTCCGAAGTTCTAAAGTGCTAACGTGTACAAAGTTGAAGGTTCAGTTCACAAAAAAGAAGTCTCTCTTCATCACTAATACTCCATAATCAATAATAATTCCGATAACTTCTAAACCATGCTTAAATACTAAACACCTTCGTTAGGCGTGTCTTTTCCATGAGGGTGGGAGGCATGCTACATATGTCCAATGATTTCAAAATTCTGGTGTCAGAGGAGGTGGTCACTGTCACACCCTCAGAGTTCGTCAGTTAGGTCAGCGGGGTTCACAAGTAACGGTGTTGTTGAAGTTAGCAGTTGATGTGCACGTGTGTCAGTCATCAGTTGGTAAAGATTAGGTTATGGCAATTTGCTATTGTAAGGCGTAAGAGCGCCTACGGCACCAAGGCCCTGCATGAGGGTTAATTTATGATACTGCCTGAGTGAGATGCCTGGTCACCAAGTGTCTGGGAAATCGGCTAGGCAGAAATGCACATGGCCCGCTCTAGTGGTGGGGCCCGGGTTTTCCGAAAACGTACTAAGAGGAGAGAGAAAGGGCAGTCTAGCTAAGCCCGCGTTAGGAGACGGTTTGGAATAAAATAATCTTTTTGAGACTTTTGTGTTTTGCCACATTTTGCCCTATCCCCGCTTTCGACCATCCTTACACTATTGAGCAGAAAACGACGAACACCGAAATATTCACTAGTTTCTAGGTCGTAAACCAATAACATGCTAGATGCGGGAATGACCATTTTCAAAAATAGGTAGGGTTTGTCCTTATCATAAATTAGGTAGTTAACATATTACGTACGGCAGACGAGATATCTCGTCTTTAGAAATCCGAACGTTGTGGCCGGGAGACGAGATATCTCGTTTTCAGGTTTCTTCGACTCAATCGACGATTTAAGGAACTAAAAATAGACTTTCTTGTTACGTTACCAGAGTAACGAAGCCTTGCGTATTCCCTTAACAAATGGTTAGTGAAAAGAAATGATTATTCAAAGGATTATTCAAACTTGTGAAATAAATAATTCAAATTTCTAAAAATGTAAAAGATGTATAAAAAATATATAGTAATTTTTAAGAATACTTTATGCGAATATCTGCTACCAAATGCGAATTAAAAAAGTGAATATATTGTAAGCAATAGAGAAGAAATATATATTTTGTGAGGGCCGTGCGTAGAGAGTCAGCCAAGTGCGTCCACTTAGGACGGCCCTCCCCTTTTCTTTTCCTAGGACACCTCCTAGGAAAAGCCCAGGAAAAAAACAGTTGAGTTTGAGCAGGAACGTCGATCAGAGCAGGTCAAATAAAATAAATTATTCACTAATAGTGTTAAGCCACGAATTCGCGTCGCGACGGATTGGCAANGCTCTAGTGGTGGGGCCCGGGTTTTCCGAAAACGTACTAAGAGGAGAGAGAAAGGGCAGTCTAGCTAAGCCCGCGTTAGGAGACGGTTTGGAATAAAATAATCTTTTTGAGACTTTTGTGTTTTGCCACATTTTGCCCTATCCCCGCTTTCGACCATCCTTACACTATTGAGCAGAAAACGACGAACACCGAAATATTCACTAGTTTCTAGGTCGTAAACCAATAACATGCTAGATGCGGGAATGACCATTTTCAAAAATAGGTAGGGTTTGTCCTTATCATAAATTAGGTAGTTAACATATTACGTACGGCAGACGAGATATCTCGTCTTTAGAAATCCGAACGTTGTGGCCGGGAGACGAGATATCTCGTTTTCAGGTTTCTTCGACTCAATCGACGATTTAAGGAACTAAAAATAGACTTTCTTGTTACGTTACCAGAGTAACGAAGCCTTGCGTATTCCCTTAACAAATGGTTAGTGAAAAGAAATGATTATTCAAAGGATTATTCAAACTTGTGAAATAAATAATTCAAATTTCTAAAAATGTAAAAGATGTATAAAAAATATATAGTAATTTTTAAGAATACTTTATGCGAATATCTGCTACCAAATGCGAATTAAAAAAGTGAATATATTGTAAGCAATAGAGAAGAAATATATATTTTGTGAGGGCCGTGCGTAGAGAGTCAGCCAAGTGCGTCCACTTAGGACGGCCCTCCCCTTTTCTTTTCCTAGGACACCTCCTAGGAAAAGCCCAGGAAAAAAACAGTTGAGTTTGAGCAGGAACGTCGATCAGAGCAGGTCAAATAAAATAAATTATTCACTAATAGTGTTAAGCCACGAATTCGCGTCGCGACGGATTGGCAATGAATCGCGTCACCGGAGGTCGTAAATCTCCGATCGAAACTTATCGACGTCGCAAAATTCGTGTTTTCTCTATATTCGTTAAGAATATAGAGATGATTAATTGTTTTTAGAAGATGAACGTGCAATGGAATGTTTAACGTGATGCGAAGCTTTTTATATTATTAGAGGTTGATGCGACGCTTATTCTGTTCTGATGTGTATTGATGTTCGCACCAGTCGGTGTCTTAGACGCTAAAAATTAGGTGGTGTGGGGTGTTGAACGGGGGTGAAATATGCGGATTGGTTGTCGTACGTTAGGCGGCGAGTTGGAGGTGATTTCATGAAACTGATTGGAGAAAAAAGAAGGAAGATCACCTCCAACTTGCGGCTCGCCCTCAGGTACAAGAGGTACCCCGAGTGACGTCAATGGAATTTCCGCATATTTCCAACACTGACCTGAGACAGGAATAAGTTTGTGAAGCATTTTAGTTCTAACGGCACATGTAGCCATAAAGACGAAAAATAAATGTTAATGTCAAGCAATATCGCGGCCTAAATATCTTAAAGAAACCCGCCAGCTGGTTTGCTTCATAAACGTATTACTGTTTCGGACCGATTCAGGGTCGAAAGGTAGGCTGTAGAATCTGAATATTGTAATTGTTCTGGCTTACAGCTGTTTGGGCCTTGCTGCCGCTTTACAGCCTAATTGCGCGGCTAAACAAATAGTTTGTTTCTAAATTTCTTCTCGCCTCGCCCGTCAGCCTTCCTTACAATATGCATCGTATAAAGTGTTTCTAGGGCGCCCAAAAATGTGCGGGCCCTGGGAGCGCGTTGCGCGAGCAGAGCGCCGTACGCAATGTGTTAACTGTCCTTAACACTATCGATAATTGAACCGTCATTGCGTTATATTTACTGACTGTTCAATCCTTTCGAGTAACGAATAAAACTTTACTCGAGTAAATTTGCTTCGAATAACAGTATAATTTTATTCGCAACTAACGAACAATTTTTCATGGAATAAAATGGTTATTCGTTACTCACCGATAAATCTGGGATTTCTATTTGTTACTTTTCTTTTTTCGTTATTCGAAATAAAATTTGCCCAACTCTGATCTGCGCCTTTCGTTTCCTTTGTTTCTTTCTCGTGATTGTCGATCAATAGCCTGGCGCCAGCCGATAGCGACAAAAGAGTTGGAGTATCGGCTCGCTGATGGAGCGGTCCGCTAAGAAATCTGATTGTAAAGGACGACCAAGCTAACGCTTCCATTTTTCCTGCGGCATTGCCTGTATCCCACAAAAATCTATTTCTCGCTTTTTATTATTTCTTATTCCGGCGAGTCGCACGCCGCCTCCGTTACGGCAGTTTCGTTCTCGCCTCTCAAAGAAATATCACGACTATTTCAATTCTCGCTGATATTGCCGGCCGATAGACGAGCAGGGGCTTGCCCGAGGCGAACCGTAGCCATCCTTTATTTTATACGGAACCATGTATCCGTGTAGCATTCCGAACCGTCCTACACTTGTTCCCTTCTCCATTCACCTGTTCTCAAATCTTGAAAGTGTTTTTTGATATGTGTGTGTAACAAGATATCAACGAAATTTTTCTGTTCCATTTTTATTTTTTATCTCAATCATGGAACGAAATAGAGTAGCACATTTCGATCGTTTTCGATGCACGATGTTGAAGCTAACAGTAGCATGGTGTTTTTGTAAAATAAAGATGGACAACTGACTGTGAGTCGAATCGTCGAATTTGAAAGTATAAAGTGACGTAAAGATGATTTGTTTGGTAGTAGATTTATATAATGGTAGTAATAATTATATTTGGTAGTAATAATACCGAAAGTGAAGGAAATTACCAATTTATATAATAATTTTCCATGCAAATTTGATAAATTATGGGATTTTCTGTGATTTTCTATTAAAAATGTGGATAAAAGTTTGTCTCCTTTGCGTCATGTATTTTTTCGTACATCTTTCATTTTGATTTCTGCGGTACGAATAAGTATACAGTGGACTACTATACAACACGCTCCTTTTTAACTTGAATTCGTACAACGCGACGAAAAAATTGTAACTAGTATTCGTACAGTGCAATAAACTTTTTCGTGTTACGAGTAAGATCAATTTAACATTCTGACGTAATTTTTGATTTTTTGTTTAGAAAAGCAAATATATACACTTATTTGTTAAAAAAGAAGTAAAGGTTTATCAGAAGAAATAATACGAACATTTAAAGATACAAGAGGAATATATTTTTATTCAAATTTTAATTAAAATACGAATATGTGTTTCCGTATTTAACATTTATTTATTGTTGGAAGTATCAGAAAATAACGTATACAATATATTTATTTTGTAATTAAGCCATCTGTATTTTGTTTCGACTTACCTTTATTAACCCCTTGCCTTACGACCACGAGTCACACTCGTGACACAGATTATTATCCAAACACTACAAAGGCGCACTATATTTGCGATAAAGTTTAATTTTATTTTTAATTTTAATCTATAAGACTGAGAATTAGCATATATAAATTGTGTATAATATTTCAGTGTTTTGCATCTGACACGGTGTAAAAGTAGTGAATAGCTATTACTAATATGTATAGCTACTGAAAAAATAAGGCAAGTGGTTAAAGAAAAACTTTACTTGAAACAAGTTAGTTAACACTAATAGTTTGAAATGCAATAATATTTCAAACTGACTCACAGCTTACTAGCAATACGCGATCAGAAATACAACTTAGAAGCATTTTTGAATTTGCATAAATTCCTCTGATAATGTATGTTCCATATAATGCAGGAGATACATTCTGCGGGAATCCACTTACTTTAATCGTCGGTAACTTTTTCTAGCGTTAAAATAATTACAGTATTATTGAATTGTTGCGATAAAAAGTAGTTGAATTGATTCTGTAGTAAAATATACAGTTATTCACAAAATCGAGCGTACATTTATGCTGGTTATGAAAATCGACTGGAAAATGAATGAAAACATTGATACTTTCGTGCGATAGCATAATATATATTGGTTCGAATAGTTTAAATAACAATTCACGAAAAATGTTGTTGAATAACATTAACTATTTAGCTATATCTAGCTGAAAATATAAAAATATTGCTATTTCAGTGGTATAAAATTCAGCATATGCATGGATATTTATGACATTATATTATATGTCATAAATATTTCGTTGCTTTATTTTCAATTTATGCCTGCAAAAGTCGCGGCATGGATAAATTTAAATTTTCGACGAAAGATGACGAAGTATTTTGCTATTTTTCGCGTAGGTTTGTTTCAAAGTCCTTTTTGTTTGTTAAATTACGTTCCAACATTTTTGATTCTATATGAATTTGTATTACTGTACTAAAATATTTGTTTTTATTCATTTTCCTGCCGATTTTCATTACCGACATAAGTGTATGTTCATAAATTATATTAAACATGTAAGATGACATATATTTACGCTACGACTTGTATATTTTACAATCGTTTTCGAAAATTTAAAAAGAATCCTTCAATATACAATACTCATAAATTAATCGGATTTGTTAATCAATTTCAATTTATTTGAAAGCCACAAATCAAACCTAAATTACGAGAACTAAACATGTAAATAATATATCAAGTTTTTCAAATAATTAAGATCAAAATTTATTCAACAATGTATACATTCATATAGCTTTTATTTGTCCTAATTGTAGTTATACAAAAAGGTACTAAAATTAGGAGTTATATATTTTCATATTTGAATAACCATCCTCTTGGTTACTATTTTTTACATTTCATATTGTTATTATTTTAAGTAAAACGTTACACAATTTTATATTTTAAAATATACTTTATCAACAAGCTTATATTATTTATAAAAATTGTTGAATAATTAGAATAAAATAGATTGTAAAGAAACAAATAAAATCTCCTTAACCCTTTGCCCTATAACCACGAGTCACACTCGTGGCGCCGATTCCGGATAAAATACAATAAAAACACACAATATTTATGACAAAGTTCAATTTTAGCTTTAACTGTAATTTAAATTTACAATATTGAAAATCAACAAATACAAAATACGTGTAATATTTTAATACTTTGCGTTTGACAGAGTGTCAAAAACGTGAATAACTATTGCTAATATATATGAAGATTGTAGAAATCGTAAGCCAAGGGGTTAACAACATAAATATTAACACTTAAACTACCGCTCACTACATTTCTCGTGTTTCAATGCTGAGACGTAAAAAACAGGCCACGAGATTTCTCGTTTTTATCTCTTTTCTCTGAAAATTATTTGTTCTAACAATAGTTGCTAAGTATTACAAAATACTCGAACGAATTCATATATTGCAAGATTTAGTGCGTATATACATCTTGAACTTGCTAAACACTGTTTGGTATTCTCATAATAATTTCAATTTAAAGAAAATTAAATTCGCTTGAATAATGTCAAGAAAGAACACTAATTTGTGTAACGAAATGAATTTCCTGGAGAGCTACACAAAAATATCATACCCTGTGGAATTACTAAACTTATTTTAAAAACTACCTTTATAATATATTAGTTATAAGGTTAGTAAATGTAGATTTTTAATTTCCGATATATGTATTTGTTTTTTATTTCCAAACGAGAAAATCGCTAGTCTTAGAGTAAGCCTATGGAAAATAATATGCGGTCATTTACATGTTAACCCCTTGGCTTACGATTTCTTCAATCTTCATACATATTAGCAATAGTTATTCACGTCTTTGACATTCCGTCAAACGCAAAGTATTGAAATATTAGACGTATTTTGTATTTGTTGATTTTCAATATTGTAAATTTTAATTACAGTTAAAGCTAAAATTGAACTTTGTCATAAATATTGTATGTTTTTATTGTATTTTATCCAGAATCGGCGATTATATCGCATTATTATAGGGCAAAGGGTTAATAAGGTGGGATATTTAATTAAATATTTAATCATGTTATAATTCAACACATACGTTTTACTCTATTCATATATTTTGCCTCGGCAGTAACTATAAATTCATATAAACATTGTTTTCAACAAGGAAGCAATACTAAACATCGATGTCCCACGTAAGCAAATAATCGGGAAGTTTCGAATACCATCATTCCTTCGACCCTCTTACCTGAGCGTATAAAAATTCTTAATCTAAAATCAATTCTGAAGAGTGTGCCAGGAAGCTCCATGGTTTTTGTAGGAGCAGACTCACCTTATGTAACGGAGAATTGGCAGATGGTATTTCCTAATATCGAACCAGTGTCCCTTGAAAAAGAATGTTGAAGTGACATCGCAAAGAGGGAAACAGGAAAAGCAAAGGAAAGAGAGAGATGAATGGAGAGTCGAGCGAATAGAGGAAAAGAGAGAAAGAAAGAGAGAGAGAGGAGTGTCACATTTAACCCCTCTTACTTTTCTACGGAGAAACCTGCCAAAACAAAAGATTCTTAAATTCCTTCGACGATGAAAGTAGCGATGGTTATAAGCGCATTAAAACCAAGGAATTTAGAACGAAGACCTATTTCTGCATCATAAAGATTTTAGGTCCTACAGTAAGTCAACTATCATAATCAGCTGCAGAATTAAGTTATCATCTTAGACAGAAGACTAACGTGGAAACAGAAGACATACAAACAAAACGTGCATAGCTTAAGATAAAACTGAAAAATCTAGCGTATTTAGCGGCTCAAATGCAGCAGGAGCGTTGGCTATGTACCACGTTTGTTACTTGAACAAGCAAATTAGCACGTATCGAAGCAAACATTGATCAGTGTTGAATAACGATTATATCGAGTAACAAACAAAAAGACAGCGAACAAACGAATCAGATGTTATTCGTGTCGAACGAATAAATCGATGAAGATTGTTTTCGCTCTTCGTAGAACGGAGAGAGGAATACTGTAAAGATTCGATAAGTGTTGAGAATTTGGGACCGACGAGGAACATTTAGCGGACAGGAGACTCGCTTCTGTAAACCGTTTGTATCTTGCCGATGTCGACGAACCTAGAAAAAGACAGTTTGATGAAGAAGAAAGACGGACTAAGAGTCAAGGTAGTCGTAAAGATTAAATGCTTACATATCGGTGAGTCAATACTAATGCATCGAACAAACTTTTTTTATTTTATTTCTTTTTAATAAAAATTTTACTGACATATTGGTGAAATCTTGCTGATTAAAATGAGACCAAAGACGATATTATTATGACAATTGGTGACGATGATTAGGCTTGTAAATGTTCCTCTTTCCTCGCTGTTTCTTTCTATGCATTCACAGAAAGTAAATTATTTCAAGATTATTCGGGTTAATTAATAATATTATAACAATTTCGTATTTGGTCTTATTTTAATCAGGAAAAACTCATCGATATGTTAATGAAATTGTCATAAAAGAGAAATGAAAAATAAAAAAGTTTGATCGCTGCATTAGCGTTATCTCACCGATACGAATACGATAGAGATTTTCAAACGGAAGCCTCGCGATGTCATATTTCTCCCATGCTTGCTTCAAGGGAAGGGATATCCCCAGTGGTGGGGATAACCCGCGAACACTTAGCGTGTAGACCCTTTCCAACATTTAGCGAGTCTTTACTATACAAAGTTTTTCTCCAAAATAAACAGAAAATATTATTTATCTCAAATAAAAAAATAGCGAATAAATAAGTTTCTTTTTCGAATAACAAATAAACGAGGTACAATTGAAATCTAATATCAAATGAACCGCAAACGGTTCACGTACAGTATAACAGCAATGCTGCGGCTGTAGCTCATCGGTATGCAATTTTTTCCGCAGATATTCAAGTAAAAATTGTTTTCGAAGATTGAACCCATCAAGGATGGATATCAATCAGCCTTTTTAGAACCATCAATTTTTCTAATGTAGAGACAATAATATATTCAGTTCCTCTACCTCACTAGTAGATCGCAAGTGATTAGTGATAGTGACCGCGCAGTGAAGTAATCGTTAGGTACATTGTCCCAGTCATGCATTGTGGTTACGTCCCTTAACTTTCGGTAGTGTCATATACCAGCGATCAGCTGTGCACTACGCGATATTCTACCATAAATCATGTCGTTCGTTAATGGGCAGAATCGGTACTGACCTAGTGACACACGTTTTCAAGCAGCAGGAGAATATTGCGGCGAATGAGTAAGATTAATTTAATTTACCGATGTACCTTCTTTTTAAATCACCGTGGGTTATGACTTATTTCTGGTTGTGCTTCTCAAAGTTTTTGTAAAAAAGATCTTCAACGGATTTGTTGCACGAGGCTGTTCATTAATAATAACAGTGTTGGGCCATATACGATGTTAAGCATTACATTGAATATTTCCTTCGTTGTTCGATTTTAATTTCTTTTCGTTAATTCGATATTAGATTTCAATTTTCATTTAATCGTCATTGGAAAACGCAAAATTTTCAGCTGCCATTTTTTTTAAATCAAAATAATTCGTATTTTTAATTCCTTTTGGTGGAAAACTTTGTATTTGCTTTTCTTTTTTCTTTTTTGCACTATAAATAGAAAAAATAATTTTCGTCGATTTATTGGTTTTATATAAATAACGACTAATTCGTTCATTTGTATAATAATAAATAATCTAACTTTATTCGTTGCTATATCTAACTTCTGCTCGACACTGATCAACATTTGCTCTAATACATGCCGACTTGCTTATTTATTCCTGCAATTTCTTTTTTTGTTTTGTTTTTAGTAAATTAATGTTGCATCGACTATCAACAGTTGCTAGGAATTGATAGTAAGTTAAATTTAAATACTGTTATGATACAAACCGATATCTTTTAAAAACTGTCAATTTCTACCTAATGCCTGGTAATCATGCAAGATATCTTTTAAAGAGTGACATAAATTGTATTTTACTCGCGTGATTGTATTACATATAAAACATGGTAGTTTACGTACGTGTTGAAGATAGCCGAGAATGTGATGAAATTTATAACAATGAAACGCTCCGTTTCAGATTGAATGCCATTGTTTTCAGTGTAATTGACAAGTGTATTTATTTATTCGTTAAAAAGGTATGCGTAAGAGTATATCACTCGTTCATTCGACATTTATTCATCCTATAGAAAAATATGTTTTATACAGTATAAATCAACTTTTAAGCTAAATAAGTACGCTCTATATTCAGACTAAACCATTCCTTAAATTTTTAATTNGGGTGGACAGTTGAGAATGAACAGTTGAGAATAGAGAGTCTGAGAGTGGGTTTGGAAGAGAATTGAAAGAGCNTCAACTTGTGTTAGTAATTTGTTCTCTACTAAAAAGTTTTTTAAATCTGTATCCGTGCGATTATCTTGAATCAAGAATATATTAGAGGAAAAATTGGTAAATTGCAACATAAAAGTTGGTGTAAGTCAGAAATAAGGGTATTTAGCAAATATTTCGGACATACACGAAGCGACTATGTCAATGTTGACATTCACCGGTGAAAGTCGACATTCTCCAGATTTCGGTGTTTCACTGTAACATATACACCATTTAAAATACCATTTTTAACGAATCTTGTGAGAAGTAATAATTATCAAATTATACGGTAAATCTCACAATGACAAAGGATGTTCATAAACTAAAAGGATGTAAAGTCAGATGGACGTTTCAAAAAATGTACAAACAAGTATCCATCTGTGTAACAATAGCTACTTACTAAAGCACAACGAGACTTAGTAAACTGACACAGTTGCAAAGAGACATCAATATTCGACAAGTTTAATACCACTGTCAGAACATTGCCTGACCCCCCGAAGGTATCCTGCGGTCTAACACAGCAACTCCTCTCACGGATTCCAACTTTTGTCCTAGATGACGAACATAGGTAAAAGTTGGTTTGTCAGGTACTCAATAATTACGAGAAGAGAGGCAATTGCGAATAATGTTATATACGCAATCAGAGGCGCATGGAATAAGAATTGATAATTCCTGCAAGAAATCTTTGGTAACAGGTACAATTATATTTCGAATAGTAAAAATACAGAATAAACAAAATTGTGACGTTAACCCTTTGCGCTCCTTTGGCTCCGCTACGGAGACATTCTGTTTTCAGCACGGTTACGCTCAATTTCCAAAGATATCGCACCATGATGATTTACAAAATTAAAAATTTATGTTTCGTTTACGAGAGGAAAAAGGATATTTGTAAAATAGATAAAAACAAATACTTTCATACAAGCAGTAGTAATTTTTTCCGTTCAAAATAAAACTTCTTTTCTTCAGTGATAAAGAATCGTACGGAGTGCAAAGGGTTAATGCGCTGTTACATTTGATTGCCGAAATATCTACTTCAGCCTAAAGAAAAGAACTATTAACGCATTTCCGACCGCTGACGTGAATTCACGTCTTTTCAAGTTCTATTCCTGATTTTCGCTGACGTGAATTCACGTCTTTTCAAGTTCTATTCCTGATTGTCGCGGACGTCAATTCACATCATTTTAAATTTTATTAGTAATAACAAGTGTCTATTGTCTACCTGTAAAGCAAGTATACAAAGTATAAAAATCTTTTTATTTTAAACACATAATTGGAACATTGATATTTCAAAACAAATTTTATATTTTATTTTATTTTCATTTTATATAATTTTTATTAACTTCAGAATTTCATTATTTTCGCCGGTACTTGGTATAAGAAACGGAAAAAATTTGCCGGTCGGGAATGCGTTAACACATCTTAAGCGGGTGTTTTCTCGTCAAATTCTCACCATGTAACGAGCGATTTTTTTCAATTCGCGTTCAAAATTATTTCTGCATAAAATAACTCTAACTTTTGAACTATGGGTGATTTTTAATAAAACTTTCAGTTTCTTTTTAAAAATGAATTTCTTTGTTCGCTTTAAAAAAATAAAAATACTTTCTCAAAAATGGAAAATGAAAAAAAATAAAAAATTTAAACAATTCTTCATCATCACATTCTATTCTATCGTGGTCCATTTTTAGGAATTTACTGTAAAAAAAAGTCAAGTTATTGTAAAAAAATCATTTTGTCGCCAAAAAAGCCACCGATAATTCGTAGAAAACGAGTTTTGTCGTCTCTCGCGCTTTAATAACAATATGCACGAAGCGAGTTTAATCGTTTCCCGCTTAAGATGTGTTAACACTTTCCGTGCCAAACCGCTTTTGCCCTACTTGTCGGTCAGGTCATTTGATGTTTTGAGTAAAGATTGATATATGTACATCATCGATTGTAAAAGTCAGTTAAATCGAGACTTTTCGATTAGTAAGAAAAACCTGCTGTATTCAAATTTGTTAACTAAAAAACGAGGGAAATAAAATATTTATCAAAAGAGGAAGTAGATAAACATATGGTAATAAATGATACACATGACACGGAGCGTGTTAATGACAGACTACATCGGCTACCTAAGAAACTTAAACCTAATTAACACTAGAACTATCGAAGTGGTAAAAATGACTGGTTTGCAATTTCTCGTATAAATTTTATAAATTTAAATTGATATACTTTAATGAATCTATTGTGTTTTTCTGTAACAAATATGAATAAAGATTTATCTCCCTTGCATTTTATATGTTTCTCAAATAGTTATTAATTTGAATTCTTTGGTCGAAATAGGTGTACCTTAATCGTCTGTAGTTCTAGTGTTAAATTACTCATACAAGCCAATATTAGGTTGGTAGTCCTAGTGTTAAATTAATCATACAAGCCAATATTAGGTCGGTAATTCTACTGTTAAATTAATCATACAATATTACCAAAATTAGAAAGTAAAACCCGTAGGGACTTATGCACCAACTCAATAAAGATAAATAAAATTTCATAAACTTAACAGATGCTAAAGAATCGTGAAACGAGATTCGAAGCGCCGTGAAAAAGGTTGCGATAAGTACAAACCTACAGAGACCATTAACTCTCTTACAGTGTTAAAATAATTGAAAAGCACGATAATATCTAAACAAATTTATATAATATGAGGCGGAGGACAAGTTCGAGAGTAATTGATTGTCCGCCTTCGTTCAGAATGCTCCGTACTTGTTACGATTAACCTTTTGCACTCGAGAGGTGACTCTCGCTCACCACTTGAATTAATGCAGCGACTCGAATCGCGTATAATATAATTATTTTATTTCAACTTTTCGTGTATTTTTACATTATACAAGACTTAATATTGAATCTTAAGCTTGATAATTTTGGTTCGTGCAATATTTTAGAAAGCACTCTTCAAAAGCCATTCTCTGTTCCTCGGGACAAGTATCGCAAAAATCAGTTGTTTATACGTTAGAGCGTCGAGGGTTGTATTCGCGACGATTGACCGACGCGGGTTCTGCCCTCAGAAATCGTATTCTGACTGGAACCCTTAATCTATGTTTAGTGGCTTGTATTTTTATGTGCTTGATGTTTGAATGTTTGATGCTTGTGTGTTTGTCTTTGAATGACTGATATTGACTGTTTCTTGATTTTGAGTGATGCTTGTTGCTGTATAGATGTTGACTCACGTCTTGTGTTCTTGTTTGGTATGTCTAAAATTTCGTGTCTCCTGTGATTGGTTTGGTATGTCCGGAGTGGGTGAATTCTGGGTCTATTGGATGATTTTTGTGTTATGGGTGTGTCTAGTGTAGCAAGGGTAGGAAAAATGTGAAGTAGTGGGAAAGGTTAGTGGGAAAATGTATAACTGTTTTTTGTCTATTGTTTCGTCCGCTAACTGCGTCCTGGTCCCTTGGCTTGGGTCAGGCGCGTCTGGTGTTCAGGTGGGACGTTTTTCCCGGCGATTGCTTGTAAAGTACTTCGCCTTTTTACGGAACTGATTATTTATGGCGGAACGGCAATTTACGACTTAACATCAGTCTTTCGAGTGCAGAGGGTTAAACCCTCGCGATCTTGACATTTTCGCAAAAGAAAAAGTTACTTGAAATCATCTCAGGAATCATCACTTAAAGGGACTTATAGACCTTTTGGGACACTCCGTATACTTCGATTATAAATAGCTAGTAGAAATTTTCTTAGAAATATATCTCTTTAAAAACAAGTGTCCAACCTACCAGAAGACATGCGTGATCTTTGTTCGTGTCAAATTGATCCCAACAGTACCAGATTAACAGATATTAATATCTGGCACAAAATACTACCTATGTATATGTTTTTTCTTGAATAATACATTCTTTAAATAATGCTGATGAAAGTTACGAAATTCCATGTTAGTTGAATATTTTGTTAAAAGGTGATTTAACATCAAACATTAATTTTGGCGACAAATTGACCCGAACAATGCACAAGGGTTAAATAATATAATCGTTACACTCTGAGGTTTATTTTACTAGGCAAAGACATATTTGCACATATTGTACAAAT
>SMSQ01018997.1:5289-19927 GCA_019453375.1 Ctenoplectra terminalis | reverse complement strand
AAAAATTTCGTGAACTTGTCGATAGAGTGTCAATAAGAACGTTACTTGAATCAAAAGGCACCGAGACAGCTTTTAATGAAAGAAAAATGTTACATTAAGTTTATTATTATTGTATATTCCTTAAAAGTCGGAAAATTCTGCTATTAGGATATCACACTTATGCTATAGAAAATTAAACATTGCACTGTGGGAACTTGTCAGTTGCTAATTATTGCAAAGATTTTTCTTCTTCGAAGCATCATAAAGTGCTACTCTATTTATCGAAGATTTTATACTAACATTGAATGTATTACTACTTATTAATAATAATTGGTATCGAATTAGCCAGATAATTATTGAGAATGAACTGTTATTTAAAGTTTTAACGCTATTCTTTCGTTCTATTGCCGGAGTCTGAGAAGCCTCATGAAACTTTTAACACGTTAAACGCCACGCCGATTTTGGTCGACTTTCCGTTAGGCTGTGTGGTGCGATACTAATTGAAAAACATTTGGTCGCAAAATTGTTAAGAATTTAATAAGAAAATTGTAGAGGATTGCAAAGGAAAGTCGTATCTTTGTCTAATGTGGTTTAACGTCTGTCTACGGCAGACTTTGAGACGCACCGGTCGTACCATACGGTAGGAATTCAGTTAGGACGAAAATATATTTCAATGGTCAAAAACTGAATTTTACTACATTGAAACAATATTATTTATTTCTTTGTATTCTGCACCGAATTGTTACTATACATATTAAAAACTTAACATTAACGTTAAAGCTTAAATTTTCAGGGCGTCTATAGGCCCCCTTCGTGTCAGAGGGCCAAAGTACGTCGGGTGCCTTTGGGCGCCCACAGTGTCACAAACGCAAAATTTCTAAGCGCCTTTAGGCGCCCACAGTGTCACAAACGCAAAATTTCTAAGCGTCTATAGGCGCCCACAGTAGTCAAAGGGTTAATAGAATCCATTAATGAATTATAAGGTATTATTTTTTAAAATTGATACTGCCAGTTCTCAGAAACCAACGACGCCTAAACGGAAATTTCGGCGTGGCGCTTAACGTGTTAAAAAGGTGCGTGGTTATTTCTATGCTTTCTNAAATGACTTGTTCATAATTTCTTATAGAAATTTTAGAAGTTTATAATAANAAAATGATGAGTTAAAGAATTCTACAGGGAAGTTATGGGAGGAAGCATTATTTGAAAAAAAAACAATTGTTGGAAATTATTTAAGACCACTGAAAATTATTTCTGAAGAAAAATTTCGTGAACTTGTCGATAGAGTGTCAATAAGAACGTTACTTGAATCAAAAGGCACCGAGACAGCTTTTAATGAAAGAAAAATGTTACATTAAGTTTATTATTATTGTATATTCCTTAAAAGTCGGAAAATTCTGCTATTAGGATATCACACTTATGCTATAGAAAATTAAACATTGCACTGTGGGAACTTGTCAGTTGCTAATTATTGCAAAGATTTTTCTTCTTCGAAGCATCATAAAGTGCTACTCTATTTATCGAAGATTTTATACTAACATTGAATGTATTACTACTTATTAATAATAATTGGTATCGAATTAGCCAGATAATTATTGAGAATGAACTGTTATTTAAAGTTTTAACGCTATTCTTTCGTTCTATTGCCGGAGTCTGAGAAGCCTCATGAAACTTTTAACACGTTAAACGCCACGCCGATTTTGGTCGACTTTCCGTTAGGCTGTGTGGTGCGATACTAATTGAAAAACATTTGGTCGCAAAATTGTTAAGAATTTAATAAGAAAATTGTAGAGGATTGCAAAGGAAAGTCGTATCTTTGTCTAATGTGGTTTAACGTCTGTCTACGGCAGACTTTGAGACGCACCGGTCGTACCATACGGTAGGAATTCAGTTAGGACGAAAATATATTTCAATGGTCAAAAACTGAATTTTACTACATTGAAACAATATTATTTATTTCTTTGTATTCTGCACCGAATTGTTACTATACATATTAAAAACTTAACATTAACGTTAAAGCTTAAATTTTCAGGGCGTCTATAGGCCCCCTTCGTGTCAGAGGGCCAAAGTACGTCGGGTGCCTTTGGGCGCCCACAGTGTCACAAACGCAAAATTTCTAAGCGCCTTTAGGCGCCCACAGTGTCACAAACGCAAAATTTCTAAGCGTCTATAGGCGCCCACAGTAGTCAAAGGGTTAATAGAATCCATTAATGAATTATAAGGTATTATTTTTTAAAATTGATACTGCCAGTTCTCAGAAACCAACGACGCCTAAACGGAAATTTCGGCGTGGCGCTTAACGTGTTAAAAAGGTGCGTGGTTATTTCTATGCTTTCTTACAAATAATATTTTATTGATACTACTTGTATTAATATACCTATCAGAAAGATTTAAATCCTTTTTTAAAAATAATCTGTAGCTTTAATATTTAAGAAGAAACCAATTGGAATGTGTCAAGCTCCGCCTCACCGGTTAAGGATTGAAATTTTGATCAATCATTAAGGGCTAGTATTTATACAGTTGAGGATAAAAATGTATCATGGTCAGCGCGATTAATTGATCTTTAACCTTTAGGCGGTTGTGTACATTACGGTTCATAAGTATTATCCGTCGAAGATATGTTTACCGTGAACAAATACTTTATTAATCCTTTGAGTGCTACGGACACACGTACGTGTCCCATGAAAGCTACCGGCGTGAACTATGGTTACATACATGTATGTGTGTTCGGTAAAAGTTATCAGTATGTTTGTCAATTTCTTTGATCTCCCACATCCTGCAATCATAATTATCAGTAGATGAGATGATTAACTTCATTGCTGAGTAACGTCGTTTGTAAGGAATGAACTTACTCACTTACACTGAGTACGTTATACAAAAACGTTAAACGACATTATACAAAAAAGTTCCAATATTCAGATTTATTCCAATATTCATTCCTTACAAACGACATTACACAAAAAAATCCTAATATCCAGATTCATAAATATATTTTCAACTTAATATACATTTAAAATTGTGATATTTCTAATAAAATAATTTATATTCGAAAATAGCTTCCTTACATTTTTTAATTTAGCGTAACAAAAGAATTATAATTGTAACTTGTATTTTTATGAAAAAGTATTCCGTCTCGAGCGATCTCAACCATTAGCCGCGCGTCGTCCACACGGAACGCTTCAGTCGGTAGTATTCAGCACTCTAAGGGTTAAAAAATGTTTCAGACTTATAAATATCTGTGCATGATTATTATAAAGAAAAATAGTTTCCATTTAAACTTAAACTTTATTCTTCGCTACTTATGTTGCACACGTGCCTATCATTGTTGATGATGACGCAATGGATCGGTATCAGCGACGAATGTACACTGGCCTGTCATTAGTATCGAAGGGTGGTTGATCGAGTTCTATATATAAATCCTGTGTACACTGCAAGTGAAAGCCAGTTGGAAGCTCTGGCGATGGTAACGTGTCGGTTGCCGATCTTCAATGAAGCTCTGCTGTCATTTCCCACGAAACGTTCCTTTCTCTGACGTATCGTTCTTCTCGAGGCCTGTGCGTGTTCCTCGATCGGCGATTCACTTTTTTGATGATAAATATCTGACATAAATCGTGTCGGCCTACAAATTATTTAGCTTCGCTCCGGATTCCGACGGGATTTATTTTCCAAGCGGCAGAACGAATAGCTCCTGCTGTATAACGCGTCGGATCTAATTCGTTTGATGTATGGATCATGTCCGTGGAAATGAGAGACGGAAAGTTCTGCTGCTCCTACAATAGCATAGCCTATTGGAAATTTATGTTTGGAATTCTATCACTTTCCCATCAATGTCAGATTCAGTTCCAACTTCTGCTATTGGCTGCCGTGAAATATGAAAGTATCCACCTCCTTCGGCTAACCTTTTCGTAATATATCCCGTTGAACTTCTAATCACTTAATCACCCTTTTCTTCCCCGTTTCTTAACCTTTTGACATACAAATAAAACAGAATTCGATGCGTTCCAAAAATACTACTTAACACGTTCGTTACCACGCCGCGGAGAAGCAATTTCAACCACAGACCATGATTCGCTGTTTCAATTTCTGTAAACTGTACTGCAGATTTTTACTCCGGTAGTATCAAGATTTAATAAAAAAGCATATAAATTTAGTTTTTTAACGCGTCACACATGTGCGACACTGGGCTGTCAATAATTGAGCGCACGCTTATGTTGGTAATGAAAATCGACAGGAAAACGAATGAAAACAGATATTTTAGTACAATAATGCGATAGCACAATAATTTCATTGCTTCGCGAAGCAAAGCTGCGCGGAGAGTGGAAAAATATTTCTTTTCTTTTCCATCTTTCGTCGAGAAATCAATTCTATCCGTGTCGCGACGTTTGTAGACAGTAATTGACAATAAAGGTTTCGCAATGATATACTAATATGTTATATTAACCCTCTATAGCCCGAATTCTGTTTGCTTATTGGAGAAAAAATTGCGATTGATTATAGTTTTTCACTTTGATTTGAAAATGTTTTAACTAATAATTACCGTAGACGGATCGTGGTGTACAGTAATACAGTAATCAAATTTAATAGTGCAGTGATAACTAAACAAAATTAATTTTTTAAAATATAGGATTAAACATACAGAANTTTTTAAAATATAGGTACATCAGTTTGTAACTTTTAAGTCACACGGTCACATACAGGATTAAACATTTGCAATATGTTGAGCATCCCCACAAGAAATTACAAAATTACATTTTACACCGAAAGGATTGACTTTAGAACCTATGTATGTTAACCCATTAACAGCCAGGCATATTTAGATCGTCTTGCTCTGGGTGCCAAGGTTTTATTTCGAAGAATACATGAAATTTTATAAAATATAATAATATTAAGTTACTGATATAATATTGTAATGGCATTTACAGTAATTTTATTTATAAGGTTAACCATAGAAGGTTAAATCCTATACGCATAATATAATTTCATANATATAATAATATTAAGTTACTGATATAATATTGTAATGGCATTTACAGAAATTTTATTTATAAGGTTAACCATAGAAGGTTAAATCCTATACGCATAATATAATTTCATTAGTATCCGTGTTACTGAAACAGTGATATTTTTATCTTTTCAATTAGATATAATGAAATAGTTAATGTTATTCAAAAATTGTTTTATGAATTGTTATCTAAACCATTCGAATAAATATATATAGCGTTATTGTACTAAAACATCTACATTTTCATTCATTTTCATAGCGATTTTCTATAAATGTACGCTCAATCTTGTAACTATACGTGACATTGGTAGCGAACGTGTTATATATTGAATAGTTATGTGAGCTTAGACACAGAATGGAATATCTTCATTGCTAAATATCATTTAATAGGGTTGATATACATTAATGGACAGGAGACAGTTTTTGATGTCTTGGAGACGTCAGCGCTTACAAACGAGACGTCTCTTCCAGGTGTCATTGTATACCAAGGGATTAATCTTCATAGTAGTGATGAAATGTTGTATTAGAGGCTTTACCGGTAAATACGGAATATTTTAAGATGAGTATTATTTGTTGTAGCGTCTAAGTAATTCGTTGTATTAATGGTAGAGAGAATTTTTGTTTTATTATGTAGAATCTGATGAGATAAGATTGTTACATGTATTATTGTTATTTTTCTTCTTTTTTTTTTGTCAAAATTTCAAGGTTCACTTTACTTTTATCAAATAAGGTATTGCAGTTTGTTATTGACACTTTGTTAGATGAAAAATGGATTCTATAAAGTAGTTTATAGTAACAAATGAAAATTTTAGAAAATAAATTTATTCTCATTTATAAGACGTTTGCATAACTTACTTTAATAGATTATTTCATATGATTTAAGCCGTTTGAACAATTTTGCAAATCCTTTGATACAATTCTACCGTCGGCAATTAAACGGTATTAGGTCCGGAGATTTCACTAATCTAGGAATTAATCCTGCGCGATCAATTTAACAGCTACTTTAACGTACGATTGCGCAATCTTGAGTCCCGTCGATATTTAATAATAATAGATTACGTAATTATTTGTGTTCCTCCTATTCAATGGGCCACGAACTTCGAAGTAAATTGTGTTATTAAATAAATTACAGTAATATGAAAATTGAAAAAAAAAAGAAACAATAAAATACCTTAGGTATTATATTTTATCTACAAAGAAAAGGAAAACTGGACAAAGTTTTGTCTGTATCTTTACTTTGATAAACATTGTATAAATGAAAATTCTATCATGTTTAACACTAGAATTATCAAAGCGGCCAAGATGACTTCCTGCTTCTAAAAATTCTATAAAATTGTAACAATGCACTTTTAGTAATTACTTGTGATTTTCTGTAAAAAATATTTATTATGGTTTCTCGCACTGGTTATTTTTTCAAATATAAATACATTCTGACTTCTTTAATAAAATTAGGCATCTTTTAATCGTCGGTAGTTCTAGTGTTAAAGAACGTTGCTGATAAATGAAAATGAAAAAGAAATTTTCTCTTTAATAACAAATTGTTAACCTATCAATAAGTATCATTGATAAATGAAAATTGAGCCGCGTTTAAAGGACACTGTTAACATATCACGTAGCTAATTATATCTCTTCCTAAAAATAGAAAAATAAAATCAGAACATTTTTATTTAATGTCTATTATGAACTTATTTATAATTTAGAAACACGTTGTTATCATACGAAGGATATCATATGATACCGCTGACATACCGCACAGTAAACGCCATTTTTTAAAGTACAGATAAATAAAAGTAAAAAAGTATTCGAATATAATTTCACCAAATTATTGTATAATTTATACGTTATTTATTGATACTTATCTCGAAACATCATATATAAGTGAAAATCCTTCGGCATTTAATTAAAAGGCACCGCTGATACAGTACGTGAGATATTTCATCACCCACTAAAATATAGGCGATGGTTCCGAAAGTAAAGTCAATTTCTCGCTGAAAGGTTTAACCCTTTCCATTCGAGAGATGACTGATAATGGTGACTGATAACTAACAATTACTTTGTCAATAAAATATCTTTCCTCTTTACATTTCAGATGTTCAAGTCTATGTGCACTTCGTAATACAACATTGCTTTTAAAATTACAGCAGACATTTCGTCTGTTTTTAATAATTATAAAAACTGAGCGAAACGATCAAATTTGCAACAGCGAGGATGAGTTTGATTTTACGTTGCTTACAGCCCAAATTCATAATGTTATAAACGATTTAAATATCGTGAAATAAATAATAGTAACGAAAACAGTGATCAAGTAATTGATTCAAAAAGAATCGAAAACATATTTTTGCGCTTGTTCTAAGAGACAAAGAGACAAAAATGCATTTTGTCGAGCGATTCATAAAATATCACACGAAACAGAATTACAAAGTTTAATATTCAATATTAAGTCATAATTTATTTATATAACAATACTTAATAATAATAATAGTATATTATATATAACAGCAATAATATTTAACACGTTGCCTGCCACGTCGAAATCACATGTTTTGCTCAGAACGCCATGACTTGGGACGCCACACCGGTAAATAGAAGATTCGATCTCATTTTCGATCTAATAAATATTTTTAATCGTTGAATAGTGCACACTTTATTTCAAAGTATTCTCCAATAGCGATGATGATGTTCAAAATTCATTAACTATCAATGTACATTTAATTTTTACAATCATAAACATTTGAAGCACTCTGGTCTTGGAATACGGCCTGGAAAAATTCACACGTTACGTACATTCATAGTATCAGGAATAATATCTATGAAAGAAGCCCGCTTTTCTGTTTAACAGGAAGCAGCAAACTACACTGACAATNTTTCCAAGGATAGACTGGTATCATAGCGGATGGGAATGGTTGAATTGGCTGCTAAAAGAAGCCCCGCTTTTCTGTTTAATAGGAAGCAGCAAACTACACTGACAAGAGTACGAATCGGCCATACTAATTTTTCTCACGCATATCTGATGAAAAAAGAAGATCCTCCAATGTGCATCAGTTGCAACTTTAGGAACTCTATCCATCGTATCACGACATCGTGTCCGGCGTATGAAAATGAAAGGAAAATATTTCAAATAAAGGAAGACACTAAAGAACTTACTAGAACCGTCAAATCGTGTAAAAATCTGCTTAGTTTTTTGAAACATGTAAATCTTCTGGACCTAATTTAAGCTTTGATCCAATATGGTATTACCTAGTCTAATGGTTACTTTCGTCTTGCACTGGGACTGTATCCCAGCCATCCATCTGCTTTACACACGTCTGAAGTGGNCGCTTCTTTTGTTTTAAAATAAAGTAAATTAACCAAATAAATAAGAAATCATAAAGATTTATAATTTTCTGTTTCTCTTTCCAAAAGAACACTAAGTTTTCACAGTAGTTCTTTGAAACTTAAAAAAATTGACGAGCGCAAAGGGTTAATTAGCTGAAATTTCTAATTATATAATTATATAATATAAATATAATATAAATTATTTCTCTACGTATTCTTTTTATAAAACGAAGAATTAAAAATTGTCATTATCGGTACCGAATCAAGCTACTTCCAAATTCTTAATAAATTAATTTACAAATTAATTTAAAAATCAATTAGTTCGTTTCGTTTGATCAAATTTGTCTTAATACTTTTTCTTTTCGTAAACGTTCTGTAGCGATGTGAATAATAATTTAATAATCAATTTTCGGTCAATTAAACAATCTTCGGTCACATACGACCACTGTGGCAGTCAACGTGTTAATATTTAATATTAATATTCAACATTAGGTCTTGTATAATGTAAAAATACACGAAACATTGAAATAAAACAGTTGTACGCGTTGTCACCGTTCGAATAGCTGCATCAGTTCAAACGATCACATCTCTCGAGCGCAAAGGGTTAAACGTTAATCGTCTCGGGTAATTCGAAGGAACGATCGGATTATGCGACGTTAGAAATGCTTGCATGTGGAAAAGGCCATCAGCCTTGTAGCTCGCTACATAACAATGTAGTGTCAGTGGCCTGTTAGTATATCGTGTCAGAAGGTTGCGTGCAACTTCGAGGACCGTCGTGGTTCATGCAACCCCCTCCTCCCTTAATAACTTGAAATCTACTATTTTATTGGCCTATAAAATTCCGGTTCACTCGAGACGCTGTTTCCTGTTGCGACGTTCGCGATACCATTCCTCGATTCAAATTTTTACGTTCGTGTCCTTGCAAGTTGTAAATCTTTCGACAAAAGCATGCTCGATAACATTGTTCTCGACGTATGCGTTAAGCGCGTGCCACTATTCCTCGCTGGTAACAATCAAAAGTTGGTCAATCACCCAGTTTTCATGTTGTTTATTACCAACACCAACGATGAAATAGTTGTAACACGAGTTTTCGAAGTTTCTTCGCATTTGTGCAAAGGCTTTATCAATTTTATCCATTTATCTGGCTTTCGACTAAGTTTCCTACAAAACTAGCTCGAATGCTAATTCAGAATTTATGACAGTTAGTATAACCTCGCAGGGAGGAAAATTCGAACGCAATAAACAGTTTACGTGTGTCTACTTCGTACGTATTTCTTCTTTGCTCCTTGATCGTTTTAATGATTTTTGAACAAAATTCTCGCTGATTTGGAACTTTTATAGCACACAAAACAGAAAAATGACTTTAGCAGGCCAGTTATACCCAGTAGGATGGTTTATTTAGAGAAACATAGCAATTGGTGTAACAATGGTAGTTTGCAGACGTTTTCGTGAATGGAATCAGTAAAAGATTAACCCTTTCGACGATTACTGGTGAAATATCGTTTCGGTGTGTATCCGACACGAAAGGAACCTCAAGTCACGCACCGAGAAGGATAGTGTTTAGGTAATAGTCACTTGGCAACCGTGATCGATTGTAAGATTACAGTTGTGGCTTGTCTTATCGATCGATTGTTTTGTGACGACACGATGGTGAAATGTCAGAACACGGGCTAAGTTGGCGTGACGGGGTGGTAATAGCAATTTCGAATGGTCTCAAGGGTGTAGAGCATCCACTGGATTAGATCACTATATCGGGCCCCTTATTGGTGGCAATGAAGAAATTACTGCAGAGAGATAAAAAAAAATGGGGGTTATGAGCTGGTCCATTTATTGTATCAATTAAAAGTAATGGCGGGCGAAATGAAGAGTCGTATTGTTTTATGACACGTGTTCGTTCGATTATTTNGCGACGTTCGCGATACCATTCCTCGATTCAAATTTTTACGTTCGTGTCCTTGCAAGTTGTAAATCTTTCGACAAAAGCATGCTCGATAACATTGTTCTCGACGTATGCGTTAAGCGCGTGCCACTATTCCTCGCTGGTAACAATCAAAAGTTGGTCAATCACCCAGTTTTCATGTTGTTTATTACCAACACCAACGATGAAATAGTTGTAACACGAGTTTTCGAAGTTTCTTCGCATTTGTGCAAAGGCTTTATCAATTTTATCCATTTATCTGGCTTTCGACTAAGTTTCCTACAAAACTAGCTCGAATGCTAATTCAGAATTTATGACAGTTAGTATAACCTCGCAGGGAGGAAAATTCGAACGCAATAAACAGTTTACGTGTGTCTACTTCGTACGTATTTCTTCTTTGCTCCTTGATCGTTTTAATGATTTTTGAACAAAATTCTCGCTGATTTGGAACTTTTATAGCACACAAAACAGAAAAATGACTTTAGCAGGCCAGTTATACCCAGTAGGATGGTTTATTTAGAGAAACATAGCAATTGGTGTAACAATGGTAGTTTGCAGACGTTTTCGTGAATGGAATCAGTAAAAGATTAACCCTTTCGACGATTACTGGTGAAATATCGTTTCGGTGTGTATCCGACACGAAAGGAACCTCAAGTCACGCACCGAGAAGGATAGTGTTTAGGTAATAGTCACTTGGCAACCGTGATCGATTGTAAGATTACAGTTGTGGCTTGTCTTATCGATCGATTGTTTTGTGACGACACGATGGTGAAATGTCAGAACACGGGCTAAGTTGGCGTGACGGGGTGGTAATAGCAATTTCGAATGGTCTCAAGGGTGTAGAGCATCCACTGGATTAGATCACTATATCGGGCCCCTTATTGGTGGCAATGAAGAAATTACTGCAGAGAGATAAAAAAAAATGGGGGTTATGAGCTGGTCCATTTATTGTATCAATTAAAAGTAATGGCGGGCGAAATGAAGAGTCGTATTGTTTTATGACACGTGTTCGTTCGATTATTTGATAATCGGCTCACTATGGAAGATCCGGTTGTTTATTTCAACTTGTTAGAGATGTTTTACAAATGGAATTAATGTTTTGTTGATTTTTTTCTTTTGCTTTTGAAATTTCGCTTTTCATCGATCAATCGGTTATCGTTAAGCAACATTACGAAACGTTTCAAGTTTTTAATTGGTGTTTATTTATCGTGGTTTTTGTCGCGCGAAAAAAATTATATTTATAGGATTGTAAAAAAGTTGTGTTAAAACTATGAAAGTATTTTCTTGTTCGTTTGTCGAGGTGACTAAAAGTTTCATGAATAATGTACACTATGTTTCATTCAAATTTAATATATGACCGTTTTTGATATACTTTATGCTGGAGAACTTTTTAAAATTCAGAACTGTACTTTAGAGAGTTTTTTTTTTTACTGCACTTATTTATTTATTATTATTATTTCTTTTGTTTTTGGTAAAAGAGTGTCCAGGTGACATTATTTTTTAAAATTATTTAAAATGGATAAAATTATTAAAAATGTATAAAATGAACAGATTTTTTAACATATTTAATATATCCGTAATTTTTAGTTTTCAAGTTAATATATTTAAAATCCTTATGATGGTTAATAGAATCGATAACAATATTGCTGCTCTGTACATAATATTATATTTTCAAAAAAAAAAGAAAAAAATTCGTCGATATTTGAATTGATCGAAAAGAAACAATGAAGTGATCAACCAGTTCTTGTTGCTCTTTTGCTTCATGTTTTACGGTGTGTAATAAAAGACATCGTTTACACAGTTTCGCCAAGGAGAGTCGATAATGTGTTACTGTAGCATGTGCAAACATTATACCAACAACGATCGCTTGTTCGGTATTTCCAAAAATTCATCGAAGTTGAAGGAACAAATATTGTAGAAATTTCTTATAAATAAAAATTAGAAAGAAATGACGTCATCAATTTTATATTTTTTGTCTGAAACGTAATAATTTTAAAAACATTTTTTTTACATATGCAAAGCGTATTTACCAGGGATTTTGGTTAGACTTTGATTAAATATTTTTTAAAAATAAGGATCATTTATTTATATTTTATTATTTGCAAGAAAATAGAGATTGTTTGAGTGTCGATGAAAGGGTAAAGGTAAATATAAAATATTGACTATTGCGTGAACTGTTGGAAACAATAAAATACACTTTTAACATAATTATTTCCGAGTAAGCGTATTAAAAGTTGTTAAAGTCATCTTCTTGTATAACTTGTTCACTTTATCACGCGTTTCCTTTTTTAAAGCAAATTTCCATGTGAATAAATATTTGCAGTATATTCTCGTGAAATTGCAGAAATAGAGAACCAGTTCTTTTTAGTATTAAATTATAGAAAGAAAATAGACAAAGGATAAAATAATAATTCTCACTGTGAACATAAATTTTTCGTAATACGAAGCAAAAATTGGTTGCTATTAAAATTAGGTTATTATATTAAATTATTACGTAGTATATATCTTATAAAATATAATTCAATCAAAAGAAAGATGATACTCCTTTGACCCTAGAACGACACTGTATTTTCGGGCGTACATGACACCATGGAATTATGGGGAATTCCCCAAAAGATATCTTATAGTTAAATAATTTCGATGTTATTGAAGATTTTCGAAAAATTCTTCTTTTATTTATTTATTTATTTATTTATTTATTTTTTTTTTATTAAGAATTTATTTTAGAGTAGTCACATTAACATTGAAGTCATTAGTGACCACTAAACGATACATGAATGGTTATTACAATGATACAATGCTTTCGAAAGTGAGGTAATACATTTTTCTTATAGTGAATTTAGCAGGTTTATGTGTCAAAAAATTCCAGTACCCTATGGGTGTTGTCGGGATCGTTTAGGTTGGATCTCATGTCCGCCTTGATGTCGAATCTAATTCTGGCCGATGCGACTTCTTTTATTCTGCTTCGGATACTTTATGAAACTATGACTATTTTTCTTTCTTTATGTTTATTTAAAGTACTAAGATTAAAAAAAATAAATTTATTCGAACTACACTACAAAGGCATTCGTTTGGTATTTTTACGGTTTGGATTCTTTATAATACCATTATGGCTACTTGAATCACTATTTATAGTCTTGAGTGCATAAAAAATGTAATCGATAAGTTATCTGTGTGCTTTAGAAGAAAATTTTCAGAATTAACGGTTATCCTTGATAATATTTTTGCCGTCCGAACAAATCGAAGTTTGAATGGTGCCCCAAAGACCGATAATGTTTTAAAAAAAAAAAAAAAATGCTTAGCGTTCATTCTATCTTCTTGGAGAAACCTTGTATTTCATTGAAACCGCAAATGAGTGTATTTCGGAGAAACAAGTAACGGAAAATATTTTTACAAAAGTTTTTTCTCTTCACAAAATTATTTTCCTATGTCAGTTAAAAAAAGATATCTTTACACTTTAAAAGCATAATACCATCGTGTCTTTGAATTTTGTAAATAACTGTACACATTTTAATAAATAATTTAATTAAGTAAATAAGGTACAGTTGCGTTACATTAAAAAAACCGATCGATTACCGGGGACCTCAAAGCTTATAAAAGCAATGAAAATCAACAAAAAATTTTATTTCTTCCATTATTCCAAAATTTTTATATAAATTAGAAAGGTATACAAAGTATGCTAATATTTATTTATTCTACTTTACAGACGATTACAGTGTTGTTCTAGCGTTAATATAGATATAAACATAAATTCTCTTAATCATTTTAATAATGAATTCTCTTTTTTCGTAAAAAGTAAAATTTTGTGGAAGGATGTATGAATTATTTTAATAGAAAATCATAAACGTCTAAAAATAAGAAAATAGTGTTAATTTTATTGACTAGAATTTAAATATTATTCTTATAATTATATATAATTGATAAATTTTTATTAACAATAGATGGTATAAACGAAAATATGGAATTTTAACTAACTTTATTTTGTAATAGGAGTTAACATTTAATTAACCAACATTAGTTATAGAAGTAATTAATAAGAGCTTTGTTTTGTAATTGGTAATTACATACGATGCCGTTTCTAATTATTCCAACGATACAGAATTTTGACACGCAGAAAGTCGTATAACTGTCTTATGGGTTAATAATTTCATTCTTGGAAGACGAATGGATATTTCAGTACTCCAATGCTATTGCAATATGAGATATATAAGATTATTAAGTTAATTATTTATTATCACAGATATTTTAATGTTACTATAAATTATCGATGTATTTCATTAACAAGACGTAAAATTATGAAAAGTTACAATACCGATCTATTTTATTAATATATATTTATAAATATATCGTGTGCAAACAGATATGATTACTAAAAATGAGATTTGCTACCGGTGCAACTTGCAAACAAAACAAATAATCTTTTTTTT
>SMSQ01018996.1:9814-24116 GCA_019453375.1 Ctenoplectra terminalis | reverse complement strand
ATTAGTAATATTAGATTGCCGAAAAAGTTTCTTTTCTTTTTTTATTTTATTTTTAAAGTTGCATCAACCCGACTGGGTTATTAGCAACCACGCAATTTGACCGTCAGGAAAACGTTGATTCAATACGAAACCAATGAAGTAAATTTCACTTCAGACATGTGTAAAGCAGATAGATGACTGAGATACAGTCCCAGTGCAAGACGAAAGTGATCATTTCTTTTGTTTAATTGATATTGAATGTATAATATTTTATGTTTTATAATATATTATTATTTGATATAACATTCATTTCGCTCTATTTTTTCCCTCCATCTCTCGTTCAACAAACAAGGCTAAATGTATATTTAAACATTGAAAACATTGCGTGAAACCATTTCGTGAAGATAACGAAAGAAAGTTTCAGGACAACCTAATATAAATTATAAGCGTCGGATGTTATCGTAACACAAGTCCTATTCTTTACCGCGAAGCCGAATAAATATCGTCATTATTATCATTTTATTTCTTTTTGACCGTATTGAAATTTTACGTATTTGTTTAAAATACGAAGCAACGATAAAAAAACAACTCAAAGATCTTCCTTAACACGTTGACTGCCACGCGCATTTTACGTGGTTTGCCCATGGCGCCAATATGAATTTCTTATTATGCGATGTATGTTATGTTGAACAAAGTAATATCTGTATTTTCCTTCTACTAATAAAATTATTTTTATGTGTTCTGTATAGCATTAATTTCTTCAAACCATTATAGTAACAGTGGCGTTGATTTAAAATTAATCAGTATCGATATTTATTCTAATTATGTATTTTACTATTGATCGCGTTGCCGGCCACCGGTGGTCCCCATGGCGCTGTAACCAAGTCGAGTGCCGGCCACGGCAGTCAACGTGTTAAGATATTAACGCACAGAATAAAAAACATTTACTTAACTACTTCTATAAGCGTACGAAGGTTAAAAATGATTAATAGAAATCTTCCGAGGAATCGGAGCAACCAGTTCGACTATCGGCGAGCTTACTACTCGAAAACAATTTGTAGAAACGATATTGTTGCTGGAATGGAAGAAACAAGCGAAGGAGCAACGCGGCTGTTTGAAACTGAGCATAGAAACGCGAGGTTGGCCGCAGATACCGAAGAACGGAAGCAACAGCAGATAGAAAGGGATCGGTGGATAGCGAGACGCGAGCACCGCTTCCAGACTCCCATGGGATGGTTTGAGAGACGCTATCGGCCACTCCATTGCTCATCACGGCGTACCAGTTCCAGCCTGAACAAAGCTTCCGAGCAATGCTTTTCTTACGGTTACCTAATCTGGCTTAGACGAGGACCGGACGACGCTGCCTCTTACTAGCCTCCGTTGCTTCAATTTACGTTGGCAAGAGCCACATCGTCCTAGGGCAGCGCGATATCTCAAATAATGTGTGCGATTGCAGGCTACGATCGGTGTCGTTCCGCTGGATCACGACGATCGTGTGGACGTGAAGCAAGTGGGTGAATCGGAGAGGTAGAAAGGAACGATGCAGCGGTTGAACAATATTGATTCAGAAAATGTCCATGTACGATTTTAGCAAACGACTTGTTCTGTCTCGAGACGAATAATCGTTGGAGAAGGTTCGCTAACCGGGTCACCTGATTAGCGTTGCGTTCAGAGACTTTCTCCGCGTGGTTCTTAGGACTTTTAACCCTTTACACTCGAGAGATGACTCTCGCTCGTGCAAAGGAGGCAAATCACTCAACTCTCTTGACAGTAGATTATAATTATATATGTAGGGTGTTAAAAATAAAGAATGTACGAGACGAGCGAATGTTTAGGCTAAGCTGAAAGAAGTGTGAATGCTAGTTGTTCAAGTGCGTGTGGCCGTCTCCTCGCGACGGGACGGCGCCGGTATGTTTAGGGAAAGTGTGACTGTGGACAAAATGATTTCGACTGGTTGAAAGGATGCGAGGAAAGAATGTTTGGAACCGAGTGATCGGACCGTGTGAACGAAGCGATTGGGAAAACCGTGTACGTGACTGCGAGAGTTTGGACCATGGATGCAAGGGATAGAGTGGAAGGGAGAAAGGGTGCATGTGAGAACAGAGGAAAGAATGAGCAGAGAGAATGATAAAAGTGTGAATGAGTTTAGCGATGAAGTTAGTTGAGATTAAGAGTTAGTCAAAGTCAGTTGAAGTCAAGAGTAAGAAGTTCAGAGTTCAGAGTTAAGATTAGAAGTATAAAGTGTATTAGAATTAGCATCGGTTGGATTATTATATTGTATTTTAGCATTAAACTTTATAAATTTACCAAAGACTCATCCCACTTAATTATATCCCCACATATTCCTAACTATCTTGTACGCTGAATTTCATCGAAAGCAGTGTATTTCAAATACCGTTTTTATTTAAATTGAATAAAGTGAAACAAACACCGAGAAAGATCGTATATGAAAGATGACACGAAACGTCACAGAACGTGTCACGTATCCAGTGTTTGTAGAATTAAAACCCATTACGGTTGACAGAAAGCTAACTAAGCGTGATACGAATCGAGGGTGGAAAAAAAAAAATTGTCAAAATCGACAACTGCATCAATTATTAGAACGAGCAAAAAGTATCACAAAGGAAATGGCGAGCTGCGTCTCATCATCCGCAATCGCGTTTATACCGGAAAAATTGCGGGGAATCCATTTTACTTGAACCGAAGCACTTTGATGTGGTGGAAATTGCTTGAAATCCGTTTTGCTTGAACCGTGGCGCGCCTACAACCATGATATAATTCCCAGGGAAAATTCTGCTGTACCGATTAAACTCTCGCTACGTCAAAGGGACATTTTTCTATACGTGCACGTCAATCTGGGAAATAAAAGGCGGAAAAAGGAGAACGTTTTTCCACAGATTTCTCTTTCTATTGAGCAACCGAACACAACGCTTATCGCTAAAATTCGAACCATTTGGAATTTAAAGGAAGCAACGATACCGGTTCGGATTTAAGATATTTTAAAATAGAAATTTCCGAGGATACTCAATTCCACATATATGGAAATTTGAACATGGAAACTTCGAACATTGCTAACACTAGCGCAATCAAATTGGTCAAAATTTTGTTTCAACAGATTCATAATTTTTCGTAGAGGTTTCATAAATTTATTACAGCGACTTTTATAGAATTTTCTGAAATTTTCTGTTGCAAATATATATAAAGATTTTGTCAGCCTTGTATTATATATTTTTTCATACACCGTTCATTTTGATTTGGTCGGTAGATCCAGTGTTAACAGATAAACTGTGAATTTTTATGCATATATGAAGCATTTAAAAGCACGAAAATACACAGAAAGAAAATATAGTATTTACGAAATCTAGCGAATAAAATAATTGCCTATCTAATTTATATATTTTAATTGTATTCATAAAAAACATGGATCTATATAAAAATCCACAGCCAATTAACAAAATATTAACCATACGCAAAGTAAAATTTCTAACAATGGCCCAATGTTTGATTTAAACACCAAGTCTTTAAAACGCAACCTTTGCACATATTTATAAAAACCATAATTAACAATCGCGTCGCAATATGTTCCCAACACAAATTATAACTTCTTACCATTTCAATAATTTCACGTTACTTTAAAATGGCCATTTCACGCAACAGGTCCTCCAGTGAAATAATCATCACGCATACAACATACGTCTCTATAAAGTATTAAAAAAAAAAAAATGGTGCCAGAATATAAGAACACAAAGTATTCGATAAAACAAAACAAAAAGTTTTTCACAACTATTGGACCAATAATCATGTTTTTCAGAAAGAAAAATATTACCTCTCGCTACAGCAAATGTTTGAAACGCACGCACACTCGAATACCTCTTCCCTCCTCTCGATACTTCCAATACTTTCCGCTATCTCCCTAAATGTCTCGCTAACTTTTAATTCCGAGCACTATTGGAACGCTAAAAAATTCAACCGGCAGAGAGGCGAGCGATCGGAGAACGATCGCAAACAACGCTCAACAGGGTCGCGCAAATACACCGGACGAAAATATTTTTCTAACCGATCCGCGCTGTGTTCTCCGATGCTTTGAAGGCGATTCTAACAAATAACCCCTACAGGCGTGTTCCTGCCATCGATGTCATTCACAATTTGCGAAATGACTTTAATTAACTCGATTTAATTTGGCCGATACAGGGAGCCGGACGGTTCAACGAGACCGTCGAGATATACGGCGTGGCAGAGCGAGGGGAACAAAAAGGGAGCAACAAAATGGTGGAGTGACTGTTTCGTTTCTCCACAGTGGGATACGCGCGTCGGTGAACCTACGTGTCCAATCGTAATGATTACCCGCCGCACGCCTACCAGATACAACACGACGACGGCTGGTGACGACATGTTAAACCATCATTCGAATCCGGTGGCCGACCCTTTGTCGTGCGCGTGTGAGTTCAATTACACGCACCACGCACAGGTATTACCATCGAGACCGATAACAGCGGAATCGGTGCCCATACAGGGGCCATTTTCCAGGCGAAAGAGATCGAGCTGTTGGCAGGTGTACACTTGGTGAAGTTTTGCATACGAGGTGTAGATGAATTTAAGTAAAAATTTGTAGCGATTAACACTTTAACGGCCGCATGTGTTGCGCAGTGAAACGACGCCAGGGAACAGGAATATTTTTGAAGAATTCATTTAACACTAGAAGTATCGAACAAGTCAAAATGACTTGTTCATAATTTCTTATGGAAATTTTAGAAATTTATAATAATGAATTTTTGAGGATTTTCCGCAATTTTTTTGTAAAAAATATGCATAAAGAATTGTTACCCTTGTTATAGGTATTTTTCGAAATACCTATCGCTTTGATTTCTTTGGTACAGATAACTCTACAATAATATTTTTCCTCTGTGTGATAATTATTAAAACGTACAAATGTAAAACAAAATTTATGACAGCATAATAAACTTAGCTGCTTTTTATGATATAATACGTGTAAATAAACGTGATTTATCGGGGTTATTAAAAAAAAAGTATTAAAATATATTATGGTTTAATTATAATATATTTTGGTATTAAAAATAAAATAACTCCATTTTAACTAAATTCCGCATTCTAAATTCAAGCTTTGCAAATGGCTTGCCAATGGTACCACGTGTGTGTCACCGGCAAACAACGACTGGCCTGCCTATGGCACCGCGTTGGTATCACCGGTCGTGAAAGTGTTAAGGTAATTCTGGGTGAAATCACTTGAGCTTGTGGGGATTAAATGTTAATTTTTTTTTTAGCTGGTTTTAGTGGTAGACTGAATATTATTGTTGGGAATGTTGGTTGTAGAGTATCTGTATAGTTTAATACGTTGACCGCCATGTCCAAATCACATGTTTTGATCAGGATGCTATAGTTGTAGACAGAAGATTGGATAAAAATGGATCTCTCATTTTTGAGCTTCTAATAAAAATTTTTAATCGTTGAATAGCGCACACTTTATTTCAAAGTATTCTCTAATAGCGATGATGATATTCAAAATTCGTTAACTATCAGTCTTCGTTTAATTTTTATTTTATTTTATTTCCATTTAATCTCTCATTTTTGATCTTCTAATAGTAATTTTTAATCGTCGAATAGCGCACAGTTTATTTCAAAATATTCTCTAATAGCGATGATGATGTTCAAAATTGCTTAACTATCAGTCTTCGTTTAATTTTTATTTTATTTTATTTCCATTTAATCTCTCATTTTTGATCTTCTAATAGAAATTTTTAATCGTCGAATAGTGCACAGTTTATTTCAAAATATTCTCTAATAGCGATGATGATGTTCAAAATTGCTTAACTATCAGTCTTCGTTTAATTTTTATTTTATTTTATTTCCATTTAATCTCTCATTTTTTATCTTCTAATAGAAATTTTTAATCGTCGAATACTGCACACTTTATTTCAAAGTATTCTCTAATAGCGTTGATGATGTTCAAAATTCATTAACTATCAATCTCTATCAGTGTAGAATTATAGACGATTGAAATATACTCATTCGTACCGAAAAAATAAAAATGAAAGCTATATAAAAAAATACAGTAACGTATTCGGTCAATTTTAACAGAAACTCACGGAAAATTAAAATTATTTTTATAATAAAAAAAATAAATAAAATTTGTTTGAGAAATTACGATTTGGTATTTTCGACCACTCTGATAATTTTAATAATAATAGCCACGAGAGATACAATTATTTACTGTTTAAATACCGCGACAAATGAAGAATTATCTGTAAATTAAAATTTATGAGTAGAATTAGGATTTATCACGAACGCAATTGAACGAATAATTTAATACAACGATACAAATATTTAATGGAGATACGGTTCGCGGAAATGCAGTATAACGTTATAAATGATTGTGTTTACGAACTGTCTACACGATACTATGACTTTGCAAGTGACAAGGTTGAAGAAAGTATGATAAATGGTCGAAGTTCACTATTCCCACCGAGATTTTATTATTTTTCACACCATCGTAAGCAAAGTTCGCAGCAACCTCAAAGAAACGATCAAAGAAGAAGTTCCGGAAGAACCTCGTTCCTTCTCAATAAACTTATACCATACCTGATATCCACTTTCTTTGTGCCAAAAATTACTACGTTTTTCTACTCGTTCTAATTTTTTCATTCAATTTATCTTCACCCTTTAACCGACTGCGCAAACAAAATATTTCACAACCAAGTTAATCGTGTCTGCATCAAAATACATAGCGTAATTAATCTTGGCCAAAGTTATTAAAGCAAGCAACTTTTAAAATCTTAAACTATCTTCAGAGCTACGCCAAGAAACTGTTTTAAACTCTATTTACTTATAAATATTTCTTGTTCCAATGGGACAAAAAATCAAGACAAGAGTGTCATTAATCCTCGTTAACCCTGCAACCACTTTTTGGGTCACTTCTAAATCGATTCAATTTTCTTTTGGATAAAAAATTTCGTAATTTTGAAAGGTATGTAAAAATTTCTATTATCAGTACGAATTTTCTTGTTTCGATTGTATTTTTATAATTTTTATAATTTTCATAACTTTTTTTAATATTCATAATTTCTATAATTTTCATAACTTTTATCATTTTCATAATTTTTTTTATTTTCATAATTTCTATAATTTTCATAACTTTTATCATTTTTATAATATTCATAATTTCTATAATTTTCATAGCTTTTATAATTTTCATAACTTTTATAATTTTCATAATTTTCATAATTTTCATAATTTTTATAATGACATTTTTTTATAATTAACCCTTTGCACTCGGAGCCATTTCGCGACATTTTTATAGGAAAGCGTGGAAACAGAAATCGTTCCATATTTCGGTATATACCATACTTTTTGATTTGCTGTTTCTTGGCATTTGAAATAGAGAACTTCAAGGAAACATACATTTTTTAAAAATGTTATGCCGACGTAAGTTCATCCTCTGTAATCATTAATATCATTAATAAACTCTGATGTCCCCTGAGAGGAGACGTTCGAGTGCAAAGGGTTAATACTGTTGATTCTCAGAAACCTACGCGTAAACGAAAAGTTCAGCGTCAGTCCGCAGGAATATTCCTAGCCTCTACTACTTTCTAACGCGGCTGCGGAGACATTCAGTGGAGTAGCTGCTAAAATAGCGCGCCACGTTTTAATCGAACACTACACCGGTACTCAATGCGTTCTTCGAACACATTTTTATAAAAAGCGAACAAAATTCATTTTGTACTTTCGATCTGTCCTTTTATACAGACCATGGTCCCCCGATAGATGGTACCAGAATTTTGTGCCCATACTCTACAGAGAATCGGTCGTGCGAATCCATCGTCGATACGCGACTTGCTTAAAATTTGCGCAAAGTTTCTTACCAGTTCTGGAAGGGAGGAAATTGAAGTTAGGGAGTGTCAAAGTCGTCACGAAAGCCAAAATGCGTTTTCGAGGATGTGAGCGAATCGTCGAGGCTGTGCTATTGGTACCTAACTTGTGGTAACTCGACAAGTTACATTAATTAATATCAAGCCAAAGGAACATTATCGAAGTAAAATCGGTTGCACGGAAGAGAAAAATGTTTTTATACGAAGCTGGTGGATTATTTTTAATATAGCCAGTGGTTATTTAACAATATAGCGTGATTATTTTTAACACTTCGTATCGTTTAGTTTTTATTTATAAAGATACTAAAATTTATAATTAATTTTAACTCAGAGATATATCAAAATTGAAATGTATATAAGGGTGAATAAATAATAGCATTGTAAATATTTTTAGAGCTATGGGAGTAAGAGAAAAATTTAAGTAAAAAAAAAAATTATCAGGGATTCATAATAGCATTGTAAATATTTTTAGAACTATGGGAGTAAAAGAAAAATGTAAGAAGTAAAAAAGAAAAATTATCAAGGATTTATAATAGCTCTTTTGCGGTAAATAATTTTTATTCGAAACTATTTTTTCCTTGCTTTCTGATTCTGAATATATTCAAGGCGGTTATTTTTATTGGTTCACCCTATTTACATATATGAATAATATAAATAATAATATGAATACTCATTTTCAGTAACAAAAAATTTTGTATGCCCAAAATTATATATTTTTTAAACAGTTATATATCTGTAGTATTTAAAAAAAAATTTTGATACCACTTTAATGAAAATTCGTTTTAACGGTATTGTTCGATTAACTTCATGAATAATTTTTCTACTATTATTCCTAAAAGCACGAACTATTTCTTCGCGTGTAAATTTGAATATCAGTACAGAATTAAATTACAGAATTGTGATTAATAAATTACTGTCAGTAACTGGTGTCTTATAACACGAACAATAATTAAATGAACTGGAATATTGACATAAAAAAATACAAATCTAATTTTAAAATATACAAAATACTGCTGGAAGCTTAACACTAGAACTAGCAATGATTTATGTATAGCTATCTCTGCAAAAAAAAAAAATAATAATAATAATAAGTATTTGAAAACAATATAAGATGCAGTGAAAATAAATCTTCGTTCTTGTTGGTTATAGAAAAATTATAAAAATTCTTAAAAATATTAAATTAAATATTTAAATATATATTTTTATAAAAATATACCACTGTAAATTTATAGAATTTATATGAGAAATTGCGAACCATTCATTTTGACCACTTCGGTAGTTCTAGTGTTAGGAAGCATTAAAGCAAGAATGAGGTAAGGCAAGATTTATAAAAACAGGATTAAGGATCAGCCACACGAACTTCACACGTTGCTTCTTATCGAAAAATAAAAACCAACCAACGTGTAACGGATACAAGTAAACTCACTCGAACACATTACATCGTGCTTGAAACAAAAATGTAAAATAAAGTTGTAAAACTGTTGATAAATATTGTAATAAAAATTTTTATTTAATTATTGTAGTAAAAATATTGTAACACTGTAATAGCTCTGCGTCTATCGTTTAGTAGTCACTAATGACTCTTTTGTTAATGTAACCGCTTCAAAACAAACTCATAATAAAAAAAAAGAAATTAATAAAAATCTTAAAGAAGTGACCCAGGCTACAAATATTAATCTTCCTGAACTAATTTAATTCAATACCTATTTCCACTTCTAAATTACCTTTGTTGATAACAAATTCCGAAAGATTTATGCAAATTAAAAATAAAAAAAAAAATTTTTTTAAATCAACAAAAATCTTAAAAAATTCAAAAATCTCTGCAAATTCATTCTTAAACATATTAATCTTCCTGATCTAATTTAATTTAACATCTATTTTCACTTCTGAATCACCTTTGTTGACAATAACTCCGAAAGATTTACGCAAATTGATAATTAAAAAAACAAATTATTTTAAATCAATAAAAATCTTAGAAACGTAACTCGCACTGCAAATTCATTCTTAAACATATTAACATTCCAGATCTAATTTAATTCAACATCTATTTTCACTTCTGAATCACCTTTGTTCATAATAACTCCGAAAGATTTATTCAAATTACAAATAAAAAAAAGGAATTACTTCAGTGACAAAAGAAAATGCTTTGAAACAACTTTACCATTCTACACTCTACATTCTTTCCATAATATTCATCAGAAAGACGAGTTACCTCTAATTATAACGTTACTCTCTTCCTACAGCGTAGATCTTCACCTCGATGCACAATAAAGTAACTTTATTTTTCTCTTAAAAAGAAAGAAGAAAAAAAAAAAAAAAACAAGCTTACAATCGGTAAGCTTCTCCGACAAATTCCGTAACATCGACGGCTATCCATTAAGACGAGATGGTCTTCTTGACATAATGGATAACTGGGAAAATGTCGGTCACAGCCGTTCTATCAAATGGTTAAATATATTTCCGCGAAGAAAATTGTCCACGAAACCTCCGGGTAATTGTTTTCTCGATTAATCTTCCAAGCTGCCAAGGCATCCCCGTTGCAGAGCTACATTTAATGTCCCAACATCTAGCATACACTCATCGAGTGGAAAAAAAGACAAGAGCATGCAAGAAAGAAAAAGAAAGAAAAAGAAAGAAAAAAAAAAGAAAAAAAAATAGAAAAAAATGGAAGAAAAAGCACAAACGGGGAAAAATAGTTTACTTTTTTCATGCACGAGAGCATCTTCCGTTTTTTCCAGGTTTCCATCCCTTTCATCAGCCAGCCGGCGAATAGAAAGGGGACGCGGTGGCTAGCAATAGGGAGGAACCGAGGTATCCGTCTGTTTCACTTGAAAAAGGCACTTTCCCGTGGCAGCACAATAACCAGGACCAGTTATGTACGTGCCTGAAATAAAACGGGACCTTCGTTCTTAAAGTGTTCTATCGCGCGCGTTGGAATGCGAAGCTAGACGCCATGTTTGGATAACAAAATCGATAGACCATAACGCACAGATCCCTTCACAGATTGGATATTTTGCTATATTTCTCCGGTTTCACTCGGCGGCCGGGACTCTGCCTTCGCGACGTTTATTTCGTACCTGCCAATATCAGTGTTCGTCAAACGTGTTGGAGAACGTTACGGATGGAGTGTGGCATCCTCTTCTGTGAATCAGTTCGCCGGCGTAAGACAACGACCGTGAAATTGAATATTTACGGCTATCTTTTATTTTTTCCGCAGGAATCGACGAATTTGTTCGATTGTTGGAGATTAGGTAGGGTCAATGATTTTTTTTTTTTTTTTTGGAGAGAGTTAACGTGTTATGGAAGAGTGGTGAATATAAACGTGAAGGTATCAATTTGATGAAGTGTACGTAGAATTGGTTATTATAGTATTTATATATATATATTTATTTGTTATTTATATATTCATTATTTATATATATTGTTTATTATTTATATATATTTATAATAGTTAGCTTATATATTAATTGAATTTTGTGTAGAATTATATATGCAAACAAAGTATCATTTTGGTTTAATAGGAAAAAAATAATAGCCAGAATTTGGAAAGTTAATTTTTTTATTATAAATTAGAACACTTATAGTAAAATATTTTTTTAAACTTAACACTAGAACTACCGACGATTGAAATATACTTATTTGTACCGAAGAAATTAATGAGAGGTATATAGAAAAATACACAATGCAAGGGAAACGAAGTTTCGTCTACATTTTTAACAGAAAATCATGGAAAATTGTCTCTGAGTTGCCATAGTAAAATTATAAAATTTCTGTAAAAAATCACGAATGGGTCATTTTGACTACTTCGGTAGTTCTAGTGTTAAGAATCTTACTTTTGATTGAGTTCTTATTTTCATCCGATTCGACTCGGTCTACCCTGCTGAATCGAAATATATTTTTGACAAATACTGAAGAGCTTATTTTGCAATGATGTATAACACTTTTTAAATTAAGCAAAGTATACAGGAAAAAAATTATATTTTAAAGAAGTAACATTAATATCTAAGGTAACCGAATATTTTTGTGATAATACTTGAATTGCAGAAAGTATATATTATTTTAAAGAATTTTGTAGATATTACGTACATATTTTTTAACGTACAATTTATTCCTAATTGGCTAAAAATTTGTGAAACGGTGTTATTTTAAATATAGAATAATTCCATATTAACAATCTTTTTCCATCCCTTTAGTAAAAATATTAAATTCACAATGTCCTGATTTAAAAAGAAAACAAATGGACCTCAATTTAGTCTAATTTTTACGAACTGTATTTTACAATAATACGAACCGATACTCAGCTTCAAATTCTTACTTCCATAATATGTAATACGGGATAAACGGTAAATGTTTAAGTTAAAGCATCGTTCACCATAAATAATGATAATCTTATTCACCTTTTAATTAATAATGATTTCGCGGTAACACCCTGTCAATGACACGTAATCCCCAAAACCAATGTTATCGCGCCGATTACGAAGAATTACCGTATGAACTGCTCGTTTCAGCAAAGTTCGAAATAAAATCGGATTAATGGCCGCCGATGGATGCGCGCGTTCGAGAAACTCGTTTCGTACGATCCAAAAGATTCATCGACTCGTTTAAATTGTTTCGAAATATTCAAAATCGTTCTTCGCCGGCTGGAACTATCTACGTGAAATAATTCTTAGATATTTCTCTGACTGTTGCTCCTCGGTCCGTAAAAGTTTGCTTCTCTGACAGACCGATATACTTTTTTAACGAACGGATAAACGCTTCGCAATTGGAATCGAATCAAACGAAACACAACGATAGCGTGCTTCAGCGTGATAACGCGAGTGTCGGCGGGAACGTAGCCGCTGACAAATTGGCTGATGTGGCTGGATTATGATTAATAAGTCGGATCCCTTGAGGAATTAAAATGAAACTTTGATTCACGCTCTTGCACATGGCATTAGCATCCTTTATTGTCCACAAGGTACAAGGGAGAGAGGAATCGAGCGAGTCAGAATCTTAGACAGCCGTGGCTCATTCCATTACGCTACTCGTTTCTCGGATTAAATTGAATTGTGCCCACAAACGAATTAATTTTCAGCAACAGGGTCTGAAGGATGGGTAATAGTGATGGAATGAAAAGGCTAAAATATTCTCCTTGCGAAAGCGTTCGGTGTGAATCGTTCCTCGTGCCTGTTACGTGGAATTTCAAATAAGAACTACGCCCAATTCTGAATTCCTTGTAAAGCATTTTTCACTGTCAAACGAATGCTTTCTCTCAACAATCATTTGTCAATTGTGGCGTAAAGTTTTTCGAGCGCGTAGAATTTAGGAGACACTGAGAAAATAGATTGATGGGTTTGAAAAAATATTAAGGGACTATAAATGAAAACAAGAAGAGAGAAATGATAGTACGGTTGCATAGTGGTGATAGTTATTGATAAGTGAAATGTACTGCAATGCTTTATGTTTACAATTAACTGTATGTCTAGGATATTTTAAAATAAAAAGAAGAATTTTTTAAGAGATACGAATGTGTAATGTAAACGAGGACAGCTATCGAATTTTTCGTTAGTTTATTATACTGTTACAAATCTAATCTAAAACGTATCCCAAATAAAGAGCAGAAACTATTAGGGTGTTCCGGAAATTTCTTTCGTTATCTTCATATAGCGACTTCATCTGGGATGTTTCTTATACAAACATGAAGTCGTATCTAGTAAACGAGAGATGGAGGAAGATAACAGAACAAAATTGATCGTATACAGATGTATAATATAATAATATATTGTAAAACAAAATTTCATGCGTTCATTACTAACTAATAAAACGAAAAAAAATATATCTATTTGTTTTAAAAATAAAAATCACAATAATAGATATTCAAATTGCAAGAGAACCAAATATTTATCCATATATTTTGCAGAAAATCATAGAAAATATCAGGTTGTTCGAAAATTTATCTCGTTATCTTCACACAGCGAGTTTGCCTGGTATGTTTTTTATACAAACATGCAACCGTATCTATTAAACAAGAGATGGAGGAAGATAATGGAACAAAATTGATCCTATACAGACGTATAATATAATAATGTATTGTAAAATAAAATATCATGCGTCCATTTCCTCAAACATGATTGCTTCCACACTCGAAATACTATGTCAAAAAAAAAACTCTGTCTCCAAATCACCGCCCGAAGGTCCAAAAGAAAACGCTTCTAAATAAAGTCATTGTAAAACAAAATATCATGCGTCCATTACCCATTAATAAAACGAAAGAAGCTTTTGGAACCACCCAATACAATTCACAACACACTATACCACAGCCTAAGGTTCCTCAAATATGACTTCTAGAACAAAACTCTGTCTCCAAGTCACCGCTCGAGAGTTCAAAAGAAAACGCTTCTAGATAAAGTCATTGTAAAACAAAATACCATGTGTCCATTACCTATTAATAAAACGAAAGA
>SMSQ01018995.1:10599-23298 GCA_019453375.1 Ctenoplectra terminalis | reverse complement strand
ATATTAATAGTAATTTAATATTAGTATTAATATTTAACAATAGGTCCAAACTGAGATATTATTCAAAGAGATAGTATTTACGTGCTAACTAATCGAAACGATAAAGCAATTGTGGAGTTAATAAAAAAAAAATAAATCTTATTTCGATGTTTGCTTTTGAGAATCAATTTTTATCGATACTGTTTGTATTAATTGTTCGAGGAAAGTTGCTAGAGAAAAGTTGGAATATCTCTCATTTTTATAGCAATTTCAAATTATTTTTGTGGCGAATTTTGGTTATAGGAAGATCATAAAATTAATTTGATGTTAATACATTTTTAAAAAGAGAATAATTGAACTTTATATATTACAGTATCCATCTTCAATAATAATAAATAATAAAATTCCTTCGGTGGCGATCACAAAAATGAGAAAACGTATAAATCTCAAAATAAAGTATTTATCGAATCAATAATTTAAATGCTATTTGAAATACCATTTTGGATTTATACTCATGTAAATTATAGATTAATTTTATGCGATTCTAAATAGTTAGAGGTGCCATTAATGCAAAATTGTTTTCGGGTCCTAGAAAACTGTTCAGATTAGATTTTTTTTATTGTGGATTAAATGTTACAAAGAATTGTCTGATCTAATGCTACTTTAAGGTTACGTCTACGTTAATTATAAATTAGTTTGGTCTGGAAATTCTGCATAAGGAGCATGAACGGTTTCACAGTTCACCGAATTGTGCTCAAAGGGTGTATTTATACCGATAAAGATAGTGTCCTAGATTCATCGGCGTGTACTATCATATATTATTGAGAATGTGTCACTACTATTGATCAATCTTCATTAAAGTTAATTCATTAAAACTTTTCTTGGTTTCCAACAGCTTTTTTATTTTAATCGTGCGTTCTTTGATAGCTTTCTATGATTCATTAACAAGAAGCTTTATCGAATCGAAGTTTCTATTTATGTAGTTTAGTGCTACTATTTTGTAATAATTTTTAATATTAATTATAATATTTAATATTAATTTAATATTAATATTAATAAAAAGTTAAAATGAATAATTTTAAAACTTTCCTATAGAATATCTATTTGAATTATATATTAAAAATTAAAGAGAATTATTTCAAAAACTTCTACAGAATATTTACTAAAATTACTAAAATGATATATTCAAAATTAATAAGAATAATATCAAAATTTTCCTATAAACTATCTATTAAAAAGATATGCTAAAAATAAAAAAAAAATGATTTCAAAAACCTCCTACAGAATATTCATTAAAATAGTGTGCCAAAAGTTGAGAAGAGTTATTTCAGAAAAATCCCATAAAATATCAATTAAAACGGCTAAGAAGATAAAAGTTAAAAAGAATTATTTCAAAAAAAATTTCAATAGAATTAAAGTAGTGCCAGGGATATGGAGTACGTAATAAATGTACTCATCCCTTGACCAAAGATATGGTTAAGCATAGTTTCATTACGTTCCCATTCGGCTTCCTGCAAGAACCAAAACTTTATGACTTTAATAAACCAAGACTCGCCTCATAAAATACCCAATATATTCTTTGCCGTCCCTTCAACACCGTGTATCGAAGTGTCAAACTTTTATGAACCCATTGATACATCCAGCTGATAACGCAGATTTTTATGGCCTTGCAGAAACGCCAGTTATATTCTACTTGTATTGCCTAAACCTGAATCAGGCTTGGACAATTTTTATTCGAAATAAGATAAAAATATATCAATTTAAAGTAATTTGTCTTAATGAGATAAATTTACGAGAAATATTCTTTACTTGATATCAAGATCACATTATTTTCAAATCATTTTCAAACAATTTTCAAACAATTCTCAAACAATTTTCAAATCATTTTCAAATCATTTTCAAATCATTTTCAAGCAATTCTCAAATAATTTCCAAATCATTTTCAAACACTTTTTTATTTTAATTAACTCTTAAAAAACAAAAAAAAAATAACAAAGAAGACACACAGTGTGCTTTATTTTTTAATAATACGTGTCTTAGTCTATTTATTTTAATCACTTCGAAGAAATCTGTATTTCTATCGGAAATAACAAAATAAAAAATTATTTGAAAACTCATTTCATTTGCTAGGAAAATAATAAGAAATAAAAAGAAACAAAAGGAAACTTAGAAGAACCAGGAAAAATTATTTGTTCATCCAAAGAAGCTAACGTATTATTAGGATAGACAAAGGAGAATCGGATAATTTTCTTTTGATATTAAAAAAATACTAGTAAAAATTTAGAAAGTTAACATTTTATTACAAATTCATAATTAATACCCATTCGAAAACTAATAATAAAACACATTTTGAAACTTCAAAGTCTTTCCTTTGACTTAATTTCTATTTTCATCTAATCCGCCTCGATTTACCCTATTTTAACCCTGCCACGACCCTCGGGTCATTTTTGACCCAATCACATTCTAATTTTCCAGTTTGAAACAAACATAAAACATTTATTATTAATATACTAAACCTTTCGTTTCAATTTTATATTATTTTTTCCTCGAATTATAGGATGTTCTTTTTTAAAGAAACGAAAGCAAAATTAATTCAAGAAAATCTTAAAGACCGGGTTAAAATAACTTCTACCCAAACGAGACAGTGCACAATTTAAATAATCATTCTTATCATCGCCCAATCATGCCGCAAACATTTTACTTCAATTTTCTTTTATCAGCTTGACCCACCAGTCCGTGACGCGTTTAATTTACCCTGTTGAACGCATCGCCGTCATCGAAATTGAAATTCGAGGTAGATTTACAATTGGCGCGACTTCGCGTCCCTCCGCGCATCGATTGAATTTTTCAAAACGCCAACATTAACACTCGGGATCGGTTAACGAGATACGATCTTTTCGATCTGCATAATTCACGCGCCGTAATTAAGAACGGAACGTGAAATACTTCGGCAATTTCGCGAATCGATTCTATCCTGCCGATGTTAATCGTGAAAAAGGAAAAACGCGACACTGCGTTTCTATATGGAACGAGATTATAAATTGAACATGTTAATAATTATGCGGAGAATAAAACAGAAAACAAACAAATGGTCGATGAATCTTTGGTTCGCTGTAGAACCAACATTCGACTTAGGAACCAAATTATGATGTCCCCGAAGCGCCGACGTTCGTCCGCAAAGGGTTAAGTATTGAGCGAATTTTGTATAGGGTTAAAGTTTTGCGAATAAAAGAATCAAGAATTGTTCTTGGTAAATATTTAAGAGTTTATTTTAGAGTAACGTATAATAGTTTGCGAATGAAGTGGAACATATAGGAACAAATACAGGTAACTCTCCTATAACACGGTAGATTGGTTCCTAAAAAATTCCGTGTTGTTACGTTCCGAAAACTCATTAAAAACAAATATTTTGTTTAATTCTACATAAATAACTTAATTTTTTATTAAAAATATAAATGTACGTACAAGCGTGAGACACTTTTGTTTTCAGGCCACGGAGATAAAAAGAAATACTTTCCGCAAAACTGTATCTTTAAGGCGGCAAGCCTCGCCGCGGCTATAGAAGTACAGTGTTGTACAAAGGTTTTTCCAATTTTCTTATAGTGTTAGAGCGAAACCGTGTTATAGGTTGCCGTGTTGTAGGAGGGTTCCTGCAATTTATGAATCGTGTTATAACGAAACCGTGTTATAGGATGCAGTGTTGTAGGAGTGTTCCTGCAATTTATGAATCGTGTTATAACGAAACCGTGTTATAGGATGCAGTGTTGTAGGAGTGTTCCTGCAATTTATGAATCGTGTTATAACGAAACCGTGTTATAGGATGCAGTGTTGTAGGAGTGTTCCTGCAATTTATGAATCGTGTTATAACGAAACCGTGTTATAGGATGCAGTGTTGTAGGAGGGTTCCTGAAATTTATGAATCGTGTTGTAAAATGAATTTTTTTTCTTTTTCCTTTTTTTTAAATTTAATATTTCCGGATGATTAATTTACATTTGCCGGATGAAAACTGATTAGTTCAACGTTATCGAACGCGGACGCGATGTAATTGAGTTCAAATCGTTACAACACAGTGCCTACGATTGTACGAGCATTACTTTGCCATTCGGTAAACAGTTTGCTTTGCAATTGGTTCACGTTCACACGCACAAATGATTTACGTAATAATTAGGTATAAATTCAGTTTCCGTATTCCAGTAAGCTTACGGGAGTGTTTAATGCTTTAATGGTGCAATTGTTATTGCTGCTTTGAAATCATGTTTAGTTCCCTTTAGTTGGAACGTAGCTTTGAATCGAACGTTTGTCGCGATAAATATATTTATTTGCCAATTGTGCGCAGGTTCGCCTTTTTGATACAAGAAAATTACATAATTTTCGAGTCGAAGCGATCGTGTGTTCGTAAGCAGGGTAGACCGAGGTGAATCGGATAATTTTTTTTCTTTAACACGTTTCGTGTCCCACATTGAACTTTTTGTTCGAGTCACTTGGAATTTTCATTGTAAAACGAAGAACTTTGTGAAAAATGTACACTCTTTTCTCGATAATTATGGTTCTTGTATTGTTGTGCGGATTGTAACGCATGCGTTGGGAGCGAAATTATTTAATCGTAAATCAAAACGTCTGGTTTGAACGGAAAGCGTCCAAAAATCAGACGCAATAATAGTGAAAAAGTAACAGACAAAATTTAGGAATTTCACTTTTTATTATAAATTCTTAAATTGTACTTAGAAAATATTTAAATATTAATATTTATAATATTTAAATAGTGCACAGAGTGTTTTGGAAATCGTGGTGCAACCCTGAAAAGGGATGATTCCTCGCATAAAATTGAGTCGAAGATATAGAGTAAAATATTTTCTGAGAGAACTGAGCTTGAAAACGAAGGACACAATTTTTCACGAATTTGTAAATTCAACTGTGACTCGATAAACATGTTTAACTTTATTGCATATTTTCTTTTCGGTTCGGAAAATTTTAGTAACTGAGTTTTCACAGTCAACAGCGCTATAAACTTTATCGATGTTGTTTCTGTATCGGAAGTTCAGTCATAAGCGTTTACGATTGAGAATAAAATCTAGAAATGCAATAAAATCACGGTCATTCTAATTTCCAAAGATTATGTGAAAAAAGTAAAAAGTAATCGAGTATTCGATATTTTTACTAAATTTTACTAATCTACTAAATTTTACTAATTCACTAAATTTTATTAATATACTAAATTTTATTAATTCACTAAATTTTACTAATCTACTAAATTTTACTAATTTACTAAATTTTACTAATTTTTTAAATTTTACTAATTCACTAAATTTTACTAATTCACTAAATTTTATTAATTCACTAAATTTTACTAATACACTAAATTTTATTAATCTACTAAATTTTACTATTTACTATTTAATACTTAGTACTATTCACAATTGTAGATTCTTTCGCAGTTTAAATATTAATTATATGTGGATAAAAAATGAAGTTATAATCGTTCAAACTGTGTATACATTTTTTTTTTGGGACAGTCTTTATTTTTTAATTCTTAAATATTTTTTGTCGCTCTATTTTGGTATTTTATTATTATACCATATTCTTGATATTAAGCAGGCTATTTGTAGCAATTATTAGTTGCTAATCTACAGATTAAAATGAGAAACTATAAAATGGTACGCCTGCGAAACTGTTACATTGTTCCATTTTTCAGTCCATACAAGTACAGTTGGAAAGTAAAATAGTATACGAGAAGCAAGGAATGAAATGGCCACCACAACTGGCAAGAACATTCCAGTAGCGTCAGAGAAATGGGTAAAAATAGAGGATCGTTGATTTTATGCTCACGAAGAAGTAGCTGAAACTTCTCGCTGTGCAAGAAAACGCGAGATCTTCCTTTGAAGTTTTCGCTAATGAAACGTGATTTGTCGGAGCCTTCTCTCGCTCTCTCGTTCCTCGTGTTCTTTGGAGAATTTCTGTTTGGCTAGGTTTTAAGGGGACACGGTAATGCACGTATAGCTCGGAGGTATACGCTGTTTTGTTTGCACTGAGAATTTAAAAGGCGGAGTTGGTTACAAAGGCAATTTAGTGGCAGCGTGGAAGTAATAAGATTAACAAAATTTTAGAACATTGAATGGCGAACGAATAGTGGTATTATTATGTCGTGAATAGATATGTGGGTCTCGAATTAAAATATGAAATATGCGAAGACAGTATTCTATTTAACGAATTGTTTGGAATAAAATATAAAATAGGGAAAGAAAGTATTCTATTTAACGAATTGTTGGAAATAAAATATAAAAGACGAAAAGAAAATATTCTATCTAATGAAATGTTGGAAATAAAATATAAAATAGGAAAAGAAAGTATTCTATTTAACGACAGTGTTCTATTTAACGAACCACTTAACAACCAAACACGTAATCTCCTTAAGACTAAACCTACCGACGATTAAACTATACCTGCTTGTATCAAAGAAATTACAATAATAGATACTTGGAAAAATACACAATACTGGAGAAACAAATCTTTGAACATATATTTTACGGAAAATCACAAAAAAATATTCAAAAGTGCACCGTTAATAATTTATAAATTTTGTACAAGAAATTACGAAACGGTCATTTGACCGCTTTGATAGCTTTAGTGTTAACCCTCTATAGTCCGAATTTTGTTTGTTTATCACAGAAAAGAACTACGATTGATTACAGTATTTTACTTTGATCGCAAAATTTTTAAACCAATAATTTCTACGGATGGACTGTGGTATCATTACGCTAACACAGTGACAAAATTTAATAATACAGTGACAACTAAACGAAACAATTTTTTTTAAATATAAATTCACGAGTATGTAACTCTCAAGTCACACGGCGCCATAAAGAATTAACGCATTACTTACAAATCAAAAAGATCTTCCATTTACAACCGTATCACTCCAACCAAATAACATTTCACTTTCTTGTTTTATCCCATCAAATCTTGATCCCCAATATTTATACAGAACTAAAACAACCTTCATTTTCAAACTCTGNATAAAAAAAAAAAAAAAAAAAAAAAAAGTTGATAAAAAGGAAGTGCGAAGGAGAAGATGCAAAGAAAGCGACAGTCGGTTGCCGATTATCGAGCCAGGACAGGAAGACGGGATCATTGGCAAGTGCTATAAATACGTTTTAAAGGAGCGACAATTGATTGCTAAAGGTACCGTTAAAAGTTACGCTACATTTCTCTTCTACGTGGCACGCGTATTTTTACACGTTGCACACTGAATTCCGGATCATCGACGTTGAAAATCTCTCCGGCCAAGCGAGAGCATTTCGTTGAGCAGCTTTGTTGAAACTAAAGTGCCTATGGTGGCCTACACGCTTAACAGAGGCAGGCGTGCGCGGGCGAGCTCATGAGCGAGCTCCTACGAGCTAGCTAGGTTAACGAGCACGAGAATGAATTATAAAGAGCCCCGCGATGACGTCTTTTCTTTCTTGCCCTCTTCCGTTCGCCGTAGTCGCGCGGCATTGTACGTGGAGAAAAAAGAAAAAAAAAAAGAAAAAGAAAAAGAAAAAGAAAAAGAAAAAAAAAGAAAAATATGTTACACGCCAAGTACATCGTGAAATTTCGCCCCTCTACGGAACGAGGAAATGCTTGAGAGATTACAAACCCGTTTAAACGCGCGGGAATGAAGTTAGGTGGTGGTGCAATGCTGATGAAAAAGTACGGCCCGGTTGTTTCGATTATGATTTTGTTTCATTGTTTCGTTCGTTTGGCCGGTGTTGGATGGTTCGTTAAGGGAAGATGGTGATTTCTTGGTTCTTTGGTTGGTAAATTAGGACACTGTTAATTAATTAAAATTGTGTTCGTTGGGTTGAGTAGGGATGGAGCTGAGTTTGTTTAACTTTTTAACTGGGTTATTTTTGTTGTTGTTGTTGTAGTCTTAGTTTCAAATTGTGATTGTTTGTTGTTAACGACGAACCGTGTAACGATGAAAGTGGAATATTGATAATTGGTACAGTTAGGATGGCTTTGTTGTATTTATTTGGTTTTTGTTTTTAAGTTCTGCGGTTTGTTTTTTCTCGCTACGTGCGTTTGGGAACTATTTTATTTCAGTTTTAATCAAAGATGTTATGATGATTGTAATTGTGTAATTATTGTAATTGGATATTGATGAACAGTACGGTTTGAATTGGTTAGTTTTATTTTCTATTATTTTTTTTAAGTTCTGTGGTTTGTTTTTTCTCGCTACGTGCGTTTGGGAACTATTTTATTTCAGTTTTAATCAAAGATGTTATGATGATTGTAATTGTGTAATTATTGTAATTGGATATTGATGAACAGTACGGTTTGGATTGGTTCGTTTTATTTTCTATTATTTTTTTATTATTTTTTTATTGTTTTTGAATGGTGTTTCTCTTCGATACGAGTGTCTGAAAAAAATTTGGTTTCAGATTTATTCAATGATTTTTTATCTTTCTTAACAGATTGAGGATTGGTCACGAGATATCTCGTGTTTCGTTTCTTCCAATTAATAAAAGTGACAATTAATTGTAAACTGGAAGTTTCGTTTAAGAACGACCACTTCGGCTGAAAATTGAAATGAAGATCTATATTTACCGTAGGTATAAATGTTTTGTAAAAGCAGGCAGGTAAAAATTTTATCCGAGCGTAACTTCATCCAGTAATAAGATTTTCAAAAACGTTTCTGGTCTTCAATGTGTTAAGTTTACTTTTCTTAAGTTTACTTTCGTTAAATGAATTAAAATGTGGTTATTTGTTAGTAAAGATGTGTTGTATAATAATGAAAATTGAATATTAATAGGTAGTTTGGATGTTTCATTTTATTTATTTATTTGTTTAAGTTTCATTTTGCTAATTCGTTTATATGAAATAATTTTGTTTGAGATTTACTCAGAGATGTTTTATTTGATTAATTAAAACGTGGATATTTATTAATAGAGATAAACTGTATAATAATGAATTAAAATATTGATAATTAGTACAATTTGGATTTCTCTATTTTATTTCTCTTTTTAAGTTTCATTTTGCTAATTCGTTTATATGAAATAATTTTGTTGGAGATTTACTCAGAGATGTTTTATTTGATTAATTAAATCGTGGTTATTTATTAATAGAGATACACTATATAATAATGAATTTAAATATTGATAATTAGTACAATTTGGATTTTTCTATTTTATTTCTTTGTTTTTTCTGTGTTTCAATTTGTTAATACGTTTATATGAAATAATTTTGTAGGAGGTTTAATCAGAGATGTTTTATTCGATGAATTAAAATGTGGTTCGTTAAGAATAAGACAGGCTGTTATGAACTCGAAGTATACATAAGGATTCTCGGTTTTAATCTTCTTGGTTTTGAAATTTTTCGACAATTGAACTTCTTTCATAACGGTTCTTCAAAATGTAGAACATGCTCAATGAAGAATGAACTGTACTTTGGAAAGGATAGAACGTTGGTATAAAGTACACTTCAGTTTTTCAATTTCAATTTCTGAAACTTCCTTTCTATCCTTCGATTCGTTGTGTTTGTACTCTTTGAGAGAAAGATGATCGAATAGCTGGGTAGGAAAATTCCTTGTTATCACTAGAACTATCAAAGTAATCGAAATGTCTGTTGAAATTTTTCCTACAAATTCTATAAATTTACGGTGGTAAAGAATTGTTTTTCTCTTTTTCTGTAACGAATAGGAATAAAGAATTATTTCCACTGCATCTTATATTTTTTTCAAATATTTATTACTTTGAATTTCTCACATTATAAAAAAACGTTTAACTAGTATTAAATGAAAGAATTTTATAAGTGTAAAATTTCTAAGCAAAATTTTAAACGACGAAAATATATTTGATATTCGTAGTTACAGGATTTTAATTGTTTAGTTTAATTGTACCAAATTAAGAAAATTATACAGTTCATTTTTATTCTCGAACGAGAGATAACTAAATGATATATTAACTAATTCTTCAAAAAAAAAATTTAACCGGGGTATTAATTAATTAAAATAAATAATCTAACGATAAAAAGATCTAGTAGCAATGAATCGGTACATTTTAAGTTTTCCAAAAATATTCCAGTAATTATGTAAAATTTATATTTTTTAACAAATATTTCTAAGAGATCGAAGAAATAAAGTTTGTGCCAGCGAATGTAGAACATGATAAAAAGAAAAAATATGGTAGCCATGAATTAAATTTCTTGACACCAAACATTGGTTTATTTATAGTTGCCACAGTTATTTATTGTCTTTAGTTTTACTCAAAATTTTCCGGCTGCAGAAGATTTTCGAGTGCATACATTTTCTAGATACAAACAAATCTATGTACAAATATTGATAGAGCTTTTCAGATATTTGTAGTTTATATGCAGATACATTTAACTTTTTGCGATTCATGGTTTTCGTGCAACGGACACCAACAAAGTGCAACATTTTTTTAAATAACATTACACTAAAACAGAAATAAAATAAAGTAAAATTTAATATTACAGTTATAAGTAAATAAAATAAAATTTTATATCACAGTATTAAATAAATAAAATAAAATTGAATATCACAGTGATAAGTAAATAAAATAAAATTTAATATTACAATGATAAATAAGTAAAATAAAATTTTATATCACAGTATTAAGTAAATAAAATAAAATTTAATATTACAATGATAAATAAGTAAAATAAAATTTTATATCACAGTATTAAGTAAATAAAATAAAATTTAATATTACAGTGATAAGTAAATGAAATAAAATTTAAAATTACAGTGATAAGTATATAAACTAAAATTTAATATCACAGTATTAAGTAAATAAAATAAAATTTAATATTACAGTGATAAATAAACAGAATAAACTTGTAAAAATACAATTAAATATGTCTTAAGTCACATCACATTATAAAGGTTTTAATCAACGTCGCTTAAAAAATGTAATTAGTCACAATTTATTCGACAATGTGCCTCGCAAATATCCTTGGACCATAACACTAAATACTGCACGTGCCTGGAAAGCATACTTAAACCGCAAACAGTTAAACGTAACTATTCTCGTACCACAAAAATATCGTTTCCTACTGTTCTGCATTTTAAGAACCCTCTTAAGCTCCTTTTTTTTCCTCCCCTATTATCATACAAATTGATGCGGTTAATAGCGATTAATTGAAGAAAGTTGCACGTGAAAAGTGAAAGGAAATTACACTTCTCTCGACAATATCGACTTTTGTCTATCCAAGTGATACGGTTGCAAAAGTTTCGCTCGTAATACTTGGTTTGAAATTTATTCCGATTAAAGAGGAAAATCCTCTTACGCTGTTCTTCTTCGTCTCATTTCGTCCAAAACCGGTTATCTTCGAAACGAATTTATGTATTTCAAGAAACTTGCTGCAATTAAGGATTCCACTGAACGTGGAGATTTGAATTCACGTAACTTTGCATCTGACGCGAGCTGACTCGCATATGCTTTAATCATCCAGGATTTGGGAAATATTTCGTTGCCGAAGTGAAATTTCCTAAGCACTGGATTTAAAACAGCTTATCTGGAAGTAAAATTAACGGAAAATTGGATTAAATAATTCTAGATTCTTCCTTTTTTTGTTATCTTAAATATTAAGTTGCTGGAACGGTCTCGTTCGTTGCAAAACATACTGAAAAATTTTATTTTGAAAACGTACCATGCTCTTTTTGAATCGTGTATTTTCCACTATCATTTATAAAAGTTTTTTTATTCGCCTGGGAGATACCTTGGTTCCTTTTGTTTCAAATTCTTGGGATTTATTTATCATCTTGGAGATCTTTGGGATTTATTAACTCATGTAAATAGACCGAGACGAATCGGATAATCTTCTGTTTGATAGTGAAAAAATAATACTTAAAATTTAGAAAGTTAACTTTTCATTATAAATTCATAATTAATAGCCATTTAGTTTGAAAATTAATACCAAAATATTTTTTTAAACTTAGAAACCTTCCTATTGACTGAATTCTTTTTTTTTATTCGCCTTGGTCTACCCTATTTATATTTTTTAAGTCTTAAATATTCTTTATCACTGTATTTTTATATTTTATTATTATAGTAAATATAATAGCAATTAAAATTATTATTAGTATTAGTATTATTATTATTAAGCAAATATAATTATTATTAGCATTAGTATTATTAGTATTAAGCAAGTATAATTATTATTAGTTCCTAATTTACAAATCAAGCTGAGAAACAATAATCGTGTATAATTTTATATAAAATTGCGATTATAGAAAATTAAAAAAAAAAGAAGTATCTAATTTAGCCTTCGCTGTTAATTTGAAGCGCTTACAAAAATCACTCTAAATTTCTGATCAACAATAATCTTGCAAAAATATTTTTCTCCAATTTCTCAGGATCTCTGTTAAATTAGAAAATGATTTCATCGCTTAGAAATTAAAGAACAGAACTTATGCAGCAATAGTATAATAGTATTATTAATAACTAATAGTATTATTTCAAATCTAACTCCAATAATTTTATCAAAAAATATCGTAGAAGTTGTATTTTATTATTATTATTATTATTATTATTATTATTATTATACGCTCCGCAAAGGAGAAGAACCTATTATGCTCGGTGCAATAAAATTTAGATTCAAAACGTTCTGAAGCATCCGATAAGATCGATCCTCCACTTCTACTTGGCTTCGCGTTCTTGCACGTGAGCGTTCAATTGTCGAGGCCAACACGAGTAATACATAACAAACGATATTATGATATA
>SMSQ01018994.1:0-25261 GCA_019453375.1 Ctenoplectra terminalis | reverse complement strand
TTTTTTTTTTTTTCTTTACATTCTCAGCGCTATAGAAAGTAGACCAATAAATATTAAGACCTCGAATATTTTTAGCAATACTGAAGGGAACTTTTTTTTTAAATCACTCGCAATAGGAAAAATAATTGTTAAGATTATACAATAGCCTCTTACTCGAAAAAATTCTTCCCTTTCCGTATCTCTGAAATTATTAAACTTACTAACAAACGTGCGACCACTCATTTACTTACTTTTTATTTACCACTTGCTACTGAGAATTAACCCTCTATGGCTTTGTGTGACTTAAAAGTTACAAACAAATGTATCTATATTTAAAAAAAATTATTCTATTTAGTTATCACTCTACTATTCAATTTTATTACCGTATTACTGTAATTATACCACGATCCATCTATATCAATTATTACTTAAAAAATTTTCAAATCAAAGTGAAAAATTGTAACGAATCGTAATTTTTTCTCCAATAAGCGGACAAAATTCGGGCTAAAAAGTGTTAAAAAAAAGAAAAAAAAAAAAAAATTGCACCAAATTATTCAGAAAGCACCATTCTCAGAATTAATAACAAGAAAAATAACCTTTCTCCAATTCTCNGTAACGAATCGTAATTTTTTCTCCAATAAGCGGACAAAATTCGGGCTAAAAAGTNCCAATTCTCCCTGTAGAATCTCTTTAAGAGACGCCGATAAAAATTCATTCACCTACCAAGAGTAACGGCTCTCGGTGGTCTTTGGATCTTCAACAAGCACTCGTTCACGCAAGTCGCAGTCACGTTATTATTACCCTCGTTGAAACTCTTGCTGATAGACGTCATCAGGGTCAGCTGACTAGAATTCGATCCTCTGGATATGCTTCTCCCTAATTCCCGATTGTTCATCCTGTTCACCCTCGAACCAAACCGATTCTGTTCATCGTTCTTCCGTTCGGTTGATCCATTTAATTCGCTCGTGTTCGTCATTCGAGCAACGTTGGTCAGCTTTTGGTTGTCGTCACTGACGGATATCGACGGTGAATTTTGACGATCGTCCGCCTGCTTGAACGTGGACCTCGGGTATCGCGATAAACTGCTGTAGGTTGGCTGTCGAGGCACTGACTTCCGTGAAGACCATTTCCGGCCGCAGTGATTCGACAGCATCGACTGAAAGTTAACTTTCAGTTTCATTAAGGCACCTCGTCGGACTCGATCGCAATTTTTTGTGGGGGTGATTCTATATTTTTTTTTATTTTCATGGGTTTATTACTTAACCCTTTAGCTTCTAACGTTGGATATATCGGGCATTCACGGGATAATTCGCGGAGACGAACGCCGGATATATCCTGCATGCATACATGTGACCCATGGAGACGATTATTATTTTTATTTTATTGTTATTATTATATTGTTAAATTGTTGATATTGTAATTAACTCCTAACGAACGAGCGTATTTTTGTGGATCAATGACATGGTCGACGGATTTTTAAGAAATTAAGCGCTTTATTTCCAGAGCGAGTAAAGGTGCATAATTAATATCGCTTTATTGGTTGAGAAACAATTGCCGATCGTTCTTAATTGTTGCGTGCATAAGGAAGGCCGAATTTAACAGATTTCCTGAAATATCACGTCATGCCGCCTATACGGCGGCATTCGATTTTTTTAGAATATTTATAATGTCGCGAGCATGGCGGCATTCGATTTCTTTAGAATATTTATAATATCGCGAGTATGGCAGTATTTAATTTCTTTAGAATATTTATAATGTCGCGAGTATGGCGGCATTCGATTTTTTTAGAATATTTATAACGTCGCGAGTATGGCAGGATTTGATTTTTTTAGAATATTTATAATGTCGCGAGCATGGCGGCATTCGATTTCTTTAGAATATTTATAATATCGCGAGTATGGCGGCATTCGATTTTTTTAGAATATTTATAACGTCGCGAATATGGCGGCATTCGTTCGCTAAGGGTTAATATAATATATAGCAATATATATAGTAATTAATATATATTAATTATATTAAAGTAAGTAGTAAGTAATATAGTAGAATAAGTAGTAAGCAAACAAATAATAAATATTATAGAATTAAATTATTAAAAGAAAAAGAACACTGTTTAATTAATTTGCTTCGTTTTAAAAAAGAAATTTCGATCGAGTGAAACACAAAGTTTAACGTAACATTTAAGTTCCGAAGAAGATTACGACGACGGCAGTGAAAAATAGTTAAAACGGAGTGAAAAGGATGAAAATATTGATCGTGAACTTGTTAAACGTTAAAAAATAAAGTAGAAAGTTTCTAAATAATTGTCAGCGATAAAGTTACTGAGAATCAAATTTAATTCTTACAGGTCGTCTCGAACTTAATCAGTCCTGCGAATAACCGAGTTATCGGGAATAAAATTAATTATTCCCGTGTTCCTGGAAGCTCGAGTGAATTACGTAAACGCCCAATAGGAATCGAAGAATTACACAAGACTCTGTATGCAGTCGCGGAACAAGAAGACACGTTTGTCGCTCGTTGTGCTCGTGAGATAATTGATAATCCGAAGGGAACAGGTCGACAATGAGGTTTTCAGTTTGAAATTCTCAAGTGATAACTTACCTTGAAAGCCTCCCTAAATTTGTTGGACATTATGTTGTAGAGCAGCGGATTCACTGTCGTTGATAGGTAATAAAACACCCCTGACACGTACGTGAGGATGGTGTAGACTATTACTAACGCGTCTTCCGGTTCAGCCATGCTGCTCTGCGCGTAGACAGCTAACAACCTTTGGGCGTGGAACGGTGCCCAGCAGATGAAAAATGCCACCACAACTGCAACTGAAACGATCAAATTGTTTCTAATTAATTTCTTTCTCTGTATATCAGGTTGTCCCGAAAGTTTCTTTCGTTATCTTCGCACAGTGGTTTCGTCTAGCAATGTTTAACGCTGGAACTAACGAATTGGTCAGAACGACTTGTTCACAATTTCTTTTATAAATTTTATAAATTTACAGTAACGTTTTGTTGAGAATGTTCCGTGATTTTCCGTGATTTTTCGTAAATAGTAGGCACAAAGAATTGTTACCCTCGTCATAGGCATTTTTTTTATTAGTAAAAAGTAGTTTTTTTAGTAAAAACTTTTTTAGTAAAAAAGTTTTTTTTATTAAAGTAGACTCAAATAAGTCTATTTTAATCCTCGGTAATTCTGGTGTTAAATAAACTTTTACCCTTTTTAATCGAGAGATGAATGGAAAGAATAGAACAAAATGTTAAAAATAATATAGAATAGTGAATAATTGTAGAACATAAAATATTATGCATCCGTTGGTTATTAACAGAACGAAAGAAACTTTTGTTACCTTTTAACTATATTATATAATTAACAAATATATTTGTTATTGTTACAGTTATGCGTAGCAGAAACTCGAAAAGTTTCGGAGCGCAAAGGGTTGAATGCCTCGCATAGGACATTTTAACCAAAGAGGACAGTGTAGAGTGTAAAACTCACAAGTGAAAGTTGACAAATTAACCTTACAATAAATTATTCGTGTTTCAGGGAAAAAATATGGGCACCCGCATGGTCGCTAGCAGTTCATCTATCCAAGGAGTCAAAAATGTTTCTCAGTACTTTCGCGTTTGTTTCGAAACGTTTTATTCCCACGAAGAGAAGTTTGCTTTTGTCGATTCTTTCGATGGTTCGTGAAAGACTGCTGTCGCTGGTTTCTTGTTATCGCGTTAACGAGCAGCGCCATGTTCCTCGTGAATATTTTATATTTGATACCAGACTCCGTGGAAGAGCTTCACGATAATCTCAGGGATTCATCGCTGTTATACGATATTTAATATTATTATTAATATTATTATTAATATAGTATTTTTAATTAATAATGTTATTATTAGTATTATTATTAATATTAATATATTTAATATTATTATCAGTATTATTACTAATATTAATATATTTAACATTATTATTAGTATTATTACTAATATTAATATTAATATATTTAACATTATTATCAGTCTTATTATTAATATTAATATATTTAACATTATTATCAGAATTATCACTAATATTAATATATTAAATATTATTATCAGTATTATCACTAATATTAATATATTAAATATTATTATTAGTATTATCCCTAATATTAACATACGTAATTATTAACAATAACATTTCACTTTACTATTTTTCAATTATTAATATTCGCTAGCTATAATTTCATCAATCTTCCAAACTTTGGTACAAAAAACTTAGCACGTCGTCAAAAAAAATTCAACCCATTTCAGCATCGTGTATCCTTTTCAATATCCTGAAATTTCTACACAAAAATAAAAAATCCTCCCACAGAACACACGCTTGAAAAATAATTCACGATGGACGAATTATTCCACCAACCCCCGATTTCTTATCGCTTCCATTATCCAGCTCGCATTTCCAACTCAATTGTTATCACGTGTAAGACGAACGACTTGCGAAGTAACCGAACTAAGAATAAGCTTCGAACCAAAGACGGAAGATCGTCATCGAGGGAACATCTATCTTTAAGTCGACGTATCATGCGATCCAATATATTACCAACTCGAACGGCACATTGTTGCTCGTCCATTTCCACCAACGATTTATCGCTTTCGTTTCAACGCCGGCTTCCTACACAAATAGCCGGTCGAAAGAATGTCGCGATTTGTCCACGTTGTTCCGTGTACCTTCGTTTCGCGATTCGTAAGCCTCCTAATTAGAGCAGCTGTTTCGTGACTCGATTTTTAACGCCAACGTTTAAGAAGGATTCTTATTCGGTGTCACTGCCGGACAGAAGGGAGAGAAAGAATGGGAAAGCAAAAGGTGGCCACTCGGGATGCTTCGAAGCTTTTGAAACAGACTGCGCGCGGTGTAATAAGGCAGCGAGATGTATACACGAATTAAACGCGAATGCGAACTTCCACTCGAGCTCGGGGTGAATTTAAATGGACCAGCAATTTCTCTGTTCCTCGATGGGCGAATCTTTTCCCTCGAAACCGGAGATTTTTATTTCTGCGTTAAAGTGGACGATGGCAGAGATGAGTAATAGAGGTCCGTGGTGATGTTTTTATGGAAAAAATGGAATTTTTATGGAACAGTAAGGGTTTGGTAGATTTTTTGTTGAATTTTTTTTTAGGAATAGATGACTTTTCTTAGAGGAATTTTGTTGTTGTGTTATGGAAAGATAAATGTGAGGATATAGATGTTGCAAAATTAGAGAAATAAATAATTAGAATGTTATAGTAGAGTGATTATAGTAGATTTTTGAATAATAATATATAAAATAAGTAGAGAATTTTTTTGTCGAGATTTTTATAAAATAAATCAATAATTAAGATGTAACAATGGTAAAGGTTTCTTAAACGTCGAAAATAAATTAGAGAATTTCCATTACTAATTAAGATATCTATTTTTACTTAGACCTGACAATATTTATCATTATATTAAAATACAAGAATGTTAGAATAAAAAAAGAACAGAGAAAATTGAATACATTTTTCTTAACAGTAACGGTAAAATAATTCAACCACAATTTCTTTGCTAATTAATAGAAATACCCTTTTTTCTTAAACACAGAAAATTGCTGAGGTTCCAAAAATGAGCAAACAACCGAGATAGTGAGATTAAAAAAAATTATTATTCAGCCTTGAGATAAAGTGTACATTTCCATTTAAAAAACATAGCATAAGACTTCAAAATATTCTTCATAGTCAAAACACCTGCGATTATCGTTTCAAACGATACTCAACGCTATTATAATAGATGAATTTCATACATCGAAAATTTCTGCGAACCAAAAATCGCTGAAAAAAAAACAAAATTATAAACCACTTGCAAGTGCTTAACTTTCTCGAAACTCGCAAGCTCGTCGTCCAAATCAAAATATTTGCTCTTTCTTTAGTTTTCATCGTTCCCGTCAAAGAACAACACATCGGAACGATCCGATTGTTTCGATTCCAAGTTCCAAACGAACTCATCTTTCTTCTCACCGAACTTTTCGCGAGCACACACACATCTGGCTGTGTTTATTTTCCCCGCGAATATTTGACAGGCAATGATTTATACAGTCGTGGCAAATAGAGTGCAGCTGTACCGTCGACCACGCTCCATTCTGCGTCACGCAAACGCGATTTGTTGGATCGTGCGGATTGTAATCATGCACCTGAATCGTGTTCAATCGAAAGTGTTGTGAAATCTCGCGAATTACCGACGATTCGTTTTTGAATCGACGATAGAACTTCGGTAATTGCACTGTCGATACTTCGATGCAAATTTCGTTCATTGTATCTCAACGCGTTACGGGAATAGTTGCTTAGTTGCGAAGAGGTTGCGCATTTTTACGCGAGTTCATATTTTTTTAGGAATATAATTTGAAAAATAGAAGCTAGATAGAGAGTTTTATTCATATTTGTTTTATGATAGTATTTTCATGTCTTCGATTTTTCCATAAATAAATAAAAAGTGTGGATTTATCTAATTATTGGAATTATTCATTTTTTTTATTTATTTATTTAATTAGTTATTGTACTTATTATTAGTATTTAAATATTATTAAATGACCTTATTATTTATTAGTTATTTATTGTAATTATTATTAGTATTTAATTATTATTAAATGATCTTATTATTTATTAATTATTTATTCTTTTAGGAGAAGTGTTTTCTAAGTGAAGTAAAACACAGGAACGCTTTCCATTGGTTCTTTTTTTTTTATTGCAGTGTTTTTTACCCACGCAGAGAAAAATATTTTGTTAGTATGGTAAATAAATGAACAACAATACTCAATTTAGTAATAAATACGTACTCCGTAACAAACCCGCGATTTCCTCGTTAAAATCCTAAAATTACATCTGGATTGAAAAACTCCTGCTTTGGAAGATGCAAACATGAAAAAGGTGTTAAAAAAAAAATGGAGAAAATGGTAATTTATGGAGCCAAATCCTCAAATCTTTTTTTACAACTTGTATTGTATTAAAAAAGTATATCATGGAAATATCGCAACAATCTTGGCATTGAATTTGACAGTAGAAATTAATTCGACTCAAACAGCTTTGAAAAATATCACGATAAGAGAGATACCATCTGGTCTCGTTATTCCCATACCCGATATCACTTGGAGAGAAAAAATGGAAAAAAAAGAAAAAAAATGGCCGATACCTCGTGGGCGACACTTTCTCGCCAAGGGACCCCAATTTTCCGACAATATTTCACCTTTTAATCTGGATGACACGCGAAAATCTATCCTATAGTCGGGTTTCGGATATGACGGCTGCAATTTTTGTCGCTCTTATCTCTTCAATGGCGAACACCTCTATCGAGGATGAAGATAAGTGACCCCCAATGCTGTCGTAAATTTAAAAACCCGTACTATCGGATGTTTCTCTCCCTTCTGGTTCCTCTTTTTTCACTACTCCATATTACACGAGCTATTTTGTCACAATTTCGGGTCATTTCCCAAGCCATCGACGACACGAAAGTAAATTCTCTGTTCTAAAGAAAGAATGAAAAAAAAAAAAAAGGGTAACGTTGCTTTGTTGGGACAAAAAAGAACTCGCAAGGTCATCAATTTATTGTTAAATGAATTATTCAGTATTTTCGTGGCACATTATACCGGTCAAATTGTCGCAATTTATTACACCTCGAACCGAGACACGTCTCATTTGTCACTCGTGAATCAAACTGTTTTTTTTTTTTTTTTTTCATTGCTCATCGTTTCCAGAAACGTGTAACGTTTCTGCAATTTGTCGTATTTTGAACGACCAAATTGCTCGTGATTTATCATCCCGGACTATAGGTTCAAGTTCGGTTCCTGTTTTTTGGATTTAATTTTTTTTTTTTTTTAGAAGAGTCACATTAACATTGAAGTCATTAGCGACCACTAAACGATACACGAATGGCTATTACAATGTTACAATTGTTTTCGAGAGTGAGATATACATTTTGCTTATAGCGAATTTAGTAGGTTTATGTGTTTCAAAAATATTGAGGGATACGTAGAAAAGGTAGTCTAATATTGATAAAGTGTTAAAGAAATATATATTCGATGATACAATAATATTGGGTTGTCCGGAAAGTTGGTGCCGATTTTTAAGGAAAATTCAAACACAAGACATTTAAATTTCCTTATACATTTATTAAATTATATATGTTCCATTTTGTACTATACCTTTCTCCACTATACCTTTCTTTCACGTATCTTGAATATCCCATCCTTCCAAAACTTCTTAGGTTTTTCGGCGAAAAACTTTTCCATATTTAACACTAGAACTACCGTGCGAGTCAAAATGACTGGTTCGTAATTTGTCATAGAAATTTTATAAATTTACAGTAGCGTATTTACAGGGATTTTCTATAATTTTATTAACAAAATATGCATAAAGAATTATTACCCCTAATGTAAGTATTTTTTCAAATACTTATCATTTCGATTTCTTTGCTACAAATAAGTCTATTTTAATCGTCGGTAGCTCTACGGTTAATAGCGTATAAAACTAATGAAAATGAATGTATCCTAACTAAACTTTTTGTCTAAAGATGCCTCAAGTGTCACTCTTTAGAATATGTACGCGTGTCATTTGTTTTCAATCATTCCGACATATTCAGGCCTGTTTTAATGGCACCTAACGAAAATCGGCACGAACTTTTCGGACAACCCAATACAACCAGGAACTATGTCTTTCCTATACCGAATTTCACTTCGTACTGGCTAAAAGCCACGTCCTTTCTTACAGTCTAAAACCCTTATTACCGTTTACCTCGTCAGGTATGCCGTTTACTGTCCTTTGGATTTTTTCCAAATGTTTTATCGCCAGGCTGAAAGCGGCACCCAAAACATTTTCCGATGGAGAGTTTCATTGTCTAATTTTTTTAGACTTTTATTGTTTTATTATATTTTACTTTTACAAAAAATTCTAGTACCTTATCGGTATCGTCGAGATCGTTTAGGTTGGATTTCATGTCCGTTTTGACGTCGAATCTAATTCTGGCCGATGCGAACTGGATTTAATTTTGTTCAACGAGATACTTCCATATTTTTCTTTTCTTTTTTAATTTCCTTTTCTTCTTTTTCCAGTAGGTTTTTAGAAATCCTTTCGGTAAGGCACCGTTTACGGGTTGATATTTTTTATCAAATCCTGTACGGAGTATCGGGTTCGTCGTCAGAGACTGATGAAGCCGGCTGCAAGGCTCGTGAGACGACGGAACATCCTTTCAAAAGGATACGACTTAGGAAACCTGGGACACTATTAGCTGCAGGAGCTCCAGAGATCTGAAATCCCTCGAAGATTTCTTTGCCGTCCATAGAAAGGACCAGTTCTCTCGTCTGATCACCAAACTTGAACAACCTCGGACACTCTGTTCCCATGTGTCAGCGGTTACATAGACGGATGGAGCTCTTAGGAAAGTTATACAGAGCAATGAAAAAGTTTTAACGCTACCGAGATGGTAAAAACGACCGGTTCCCAGTTTGTATAAATAGCTAGTATAAATTCTATTAATTTGCATCGTAAGGGAATATAAAAAGAAGATCTTTATGGCTAAATTTTTTTGTTGTGTTCAATAATTCGTCTTCGTTTCAGTGGCCTAATTTCTTCGCTATAACCAGAATTACTACTTTTTAGTAATTTAACACGAGTTTAGAACGATTTTTGTTTGACTTTTTGTTACGAAGTTATATGACTTTGAATGTCAGCGATTTTTCGGCGAGAAGTTAGTGTTGCTTTAATTTTGTACGCCGGTGTATTTTTAATTATAATAGAGAAGTGTGCTTTGAGAAAGGAGCATGTAAAGTTTCTCGAGCTGAAAACTTTTGCACACCGCTGTAAACTATAGTTATACTGTGCAGTCCTGCTATTAGTATCCGCCTAAAACTGGAGATTCCTTTTGGCTGTTGACCAAGATATATGGAAAGGAAAAGGAAGAAAGGAGCTTTGAAGGAGCCTGGCTTTTCAGGTTCTTTCTATGTGGAGTCAAACGGTTGTCCTTGATGAAATAGCGTCGGATGGTCAATTCTGTCTACTTGTGTCTACTTCTGTCTACTATTTCAGGGACGAAATAGGTATCTATAGAGGCTCGTTTATATTTAGAACTTTGAAATAAATTTCGATAACAATTTTGTTCTTTTAATTATTATTTATTAAATTCTGATCTTTGTTTAGAATTTTATTCTTTCATTCTTTTATTCATTATTTATCAAACTCTGATCTTTGCTCGAAATTTTATTCTTTTGTTTTCTTATTTATTATTTATTAATTTTGGATCTTGGTTAAAAATGTTATTCTTTCGTTTTCTTAGTTATTATTTATCAAGTTTGGATCTTGATTAAAAATTCTATTCTTTTATTCTTACATTCGTTATTTATTAAACTCTGATCCTTGCTCAAAATTTTATTCTCTCGTTTTCTTATTTATTATTTATCAAGTTTGGATCTCGGTTAAAAATTCTATTCCTTTATTTTTTTATTTATTATTTATTAAACTCTGATCTTTGCTCAAAATTTTATTCTGTTATTTTCCTATTTATTATTTATTAAATTTGGATCTTAATTAGTCTATTCCTTCAATCTTTCGTTTATTATTTACTAAATTTTGACCTTAGTTAAAACTAATCAGAACAAATTCGATACTCAAATGCTCAATACTCAAATAATCATCCCAGAGATATTTTATTTAAATAATACCAGACGTTGTTAACAAGCGGTAACAACAATCTCAAGACATCTATTTACAGCTGCATTTTGGCAGCGACGGTTTGTATAACGTTCCGCGAGGCCGCTCGCGAATACGATCTATTTCCTGATCAATCTGCTTACGCAAAACGCGAGCAAGCTTTCTGTGTTTCGCGTACACAATCAACACAATGTTCCTGTTGGTTAATTTCAATTTCCTCGCTTGGCATTGATAATGGCACAATGGAAACACCAAATACCTCATTCATTATTAATCAATTATTATAGCGTTTGCTAAATTTAATAAAAATAGAAACATAATGTATTGCATTTTATAAAAACAAATTTCATATTTTTAAAATTGTGAAATTATTGATATCAAGCTCTTCGCACCATCCTGAAAAAAATGATTATTATTCATTCCCAAATTCAAATCACCCTGCAAAATATAGCTTGTCTTGATCCAGCATAGAAACAAAGTTCTTAGACTGATTATTATTAATCATTATATTAACTATAATGATAATTAGATTTATTTGCCACTGATTCAGTTTCAAAATGAATAAAATCATAATCTATGCTATGCGTACGATAAATTCCAAGAGAGATTAAAAGAAACGCAGCATCGAATAAGACCGTTGGAAGTTCTAAGCGTTAAAAAAATTTTGAGAACCTTTTATACAGGTGTTATTCCTACGCAAAGAATATTTAAATTCGGAAAATTTCCGCGATGTTTTCACCCTCTCCCAGATTCTCTAAACACGTGCTTAGTTCGCTTATTGGTTAAGCACTGCCTCGACGCATCCGTGGCTGGTCGTTTATCGATTGCACGCGCCACGCCTCGTAAATCCGCGAGTGATTATAAACAACTCGATTTTCGTTTCTATACTCGCTAAGGCAAACAAAAGAAGTACTTACTATTGAAATACCAAGAAACGAGAGAGTATCTGATTTAGATACTCGGTAGGAAACTGGAGGAACGATGGAGAAGGATTAGGGGTTGGAAGGTTGGCAAGGTTAAAGAGGGAATTAAAGCAACGCGTAATGGTCTATTTGCGCTGCTTCTGTGAGCTAGTTGTGAAGTGTGTCGTAAATTAGGAATGGAAACCGTGCTCGAGTGATTTTGGAGGCTTTAGTCGACGACTGGGTGGTTATGAATAGAGAACACATGTGTCTTCCCGGTTTGGGTTTGTGAATGGAGGGTTTCTCGAGGGAATTTTTTCGTAGAATCAACGTTCAATCATTATACAACTACGGATGAGGCAGTTTCGTATGAAAAAAGAAGTAGGAAATGTATGATAAAAATGTTCATTCGCAGTTTTGTTTCCGAGAAAATCTAATATCCAAATTCCTTACATGATATACCGCGGGTCGCAGAGCCGTTGGGGTCATTTTATGGCTCTAGAGCAACCAACCCCACCTCCTCGCGGTGCGACCTGGGCGCTTTTAGCGGCTAACGGGGCTCTGATGCTCGCGAAGGATGTCTGCGGAGTGCTTTCCGATGTGTCGGGACGTGCACGTCTGCCGGGCGATAGCGCCGAGGCCTTCCCCTGGGCTCTTGCGTGCGTGCGCGCAAAGTGCACCGCGGTCCAGTGCGCGCAGATCTGTGAGAGCGTGAAAAGAGCCGCGGCCCTTTAGGGGCTCTTGCGCGAGCTCGATCGTTTTGGCGGCGTGCAGTTTTGCCCGCTGCGGAGGCACCGCTGTCCTTCGTACGGCCGTTCCTCAGGGGTCGCGCTTCGTAGACGGGTCGCTACGAACGACGCGATATGGGATTAACACGTTCAACCCGGCACATTTTTTCGAAGTCCGTATGGTCAGCGGGCTCGAGATTATCAGATGTTTATTCGTCCGGCGGCGCTTGTTTGTTTCATTATTTTCTCTGTTGTCAGTGGCTTCAGTCTGAAGTCTACTTGCATCTAATTGTTATAAATTACTTATAAAGCTTTATTTACAAATTGTGGAATATATATGTAAGTAAAATACTTTTATTTTTTTAAGGTTAGACATTCTATAATTTCTGTTTTTCAATTATTTATTATTGACCCTTAGTATTATGGAGTCATAATTATTGTTCATTTTAACTCTTTTGTTCGACGAATTTTTTTTTTTATATTGAAAATAACTATGAAAAATAAATTATTCTCTATATTGAAAACAACTGCAAACATAATTTTTCTTTTCCATTGTATAATATCATCCAGTCTCTTCCCAGTTGTTCAATTTAAAGTATGCTTTTTCAAATAAAATTAGAAATATATGGAAACTACCGATGGTCCACGCCGTCAGACGGAGCAAACTAGGTGTGAACCACCGGTGGTTCACGCTAGGTTGAACGTGTTAACGATCCCAAGGTGCCCGAGTTTCGAACGAGCCAAGAGGTAAAGGTCGGCCGTGGTCCGTGTCGCGCCTCGTGCGCCGTTCCCGGCCTTTGGACCGATCCTCTTGGTCCCACAGACGCGTGGTGCTTGCGTGCACCAACGAGTCCGCCTCCCCGAGGTGCCCCGTGGATGCGGCGGGGACCGTGGTCGAAGTCTCTCCTGCTCCGGCCCCCGACGTAACCGAAGGACTCGTCCGCGAGAAACGCTCCGCGGCGTAACTGGATTTTTTTATCGCCCCTCTCGGTGTAGCGGAGACGGCTGATTGATAGATATTCTCGCTGATCTTTCGGGGTGGGTGGTACAGGCTTGCAATTCGGTGCTACTCGGTTGGTCGGACGGTCACACTCATTTGTACAAGTATATTTGAGGAATTGGTGAAACGTAAGAGCGACGATGGACCACGGGTCCGTAGGTTGTTAACGATGAATTATGTATTACGCGTTGCAACAAGGACCTCGTTTGTTGCACTTCGACAACGCGTGGGAATGGTAGCTCGTGGTAGCAACAGGAGTTTGTTCATATTTTTGTATCTATTGGCCGTCGCGTCGTTCAATAACGGGGAACTTGTTGTAGGCGGAGATCTCTCGATATTGATTGGAAAGCTCGTTTTTTGTTTGCTGTTTCGGTCAGACTGAATAATCGCTGTACGTGAATTTAACTATATTTGCTTGGCGAATATTGTCGTATGCCATCTGTTTCAACAATTTATAAATCGGTTAAATGAATTACTTAAGTGGTGTGTACATTTCGCCTTACCGTGTACACTTCGGTATCGAATGTAATAAAGAGGAGTAGCGTATAGTAGAATTTTATTCATTCATGGGTGGATGTTGCAGCGAGAAATGTAAAAGAAGAAAATAACGAAGGAAATTTAACGTTGCCAAGTTTGCGGTGCTTAAAACACTTTATGCTCATAGCAGATTGAAGTCTTTGCCGAGGAGGTAGACAGAAGTCTTCCATTAAATCCCATTAAGTATTTTGTATAGTTTGATACGCCATAAAGAACCTTTCACAAACCGAAATAAAGTTTACGAGCTGAGTTATAGGATCTCGAGATTAATATCAGAGGCGTTTATTGGAAAAAGAAATGTTTTGAATGTTACAGCGATAAATAGAGATTGATTTTACAATAGACGAACTCTAGATGTTTTCTTTATTTATTTTTTGTTTGTATCATATATTATATTTAATAAATTTATATTAAATTTTAATTATATTATATAGTTTAAATATATCATATAATAATAAAATTAAAAATTAGTTTATATTAAATAAATTTCTATACAGAATGCTAGCTAAATTATTTAGGTTAGATTCGCGTTAGGCGTTTCTGAATTTCTGAATTTTTAAATTTCTAAATTTCTAAATTAGGTATTTTTACACCGATCTCTTTCTGTATTATTATTCAGTCGTTCCTTTTATACAAAATTCCAGCAGAACTAGTTAGAAACGTCTCGAGTTTCCTAATTTTTGATTCAAATTAATCACAAGATTATAAACTCCACCACAAAGCGAACTCTGTTCTCCTTTTCGTAACGAATTTCAACGTAACTCTAGAACTTCACCCCGTTGGAAAGCATTACCAACTACGAGACACTCGCTTCTCCATAATCCCCAACAAATTTGCAAATCTGAGATCATCAACGTCGCTCAGCTCGAATAAAACGAAGGAACGACGTCGTTAAGAGACGACGTTTCAACCGAATCAAGATCTCTCTCCGATCCGACGAACAGAAAATGAGCTGTGAAATCATGTACGATGCTTCGATTCCCGATGTTAGAGAGATCGAATAAACCGGAGCTTCTGAAACGCGATCAAATAGAATTCAGTGTCGACAATAGGTGGGCAAAGCCCGGAGAAAAATCGACGTCGATGCACGAAGAAGGGATTTCGCATTGTCGAGAATATTCCTTTCTCAATGTGTTTTCTTTCGTGCTTCATTTTTTGTGGTTACAAGCCGACCGTTTATGGAAATGCGTTTTATTTTATCCGCGAGCTGGAAAATCGTGGGTTTTAGGTCTCACTGTGGATTGTTATGCAAATTCATATTATTGAGAACATGGTAAAGGAAAGTGGAATTTCTGGAAAAAATTGTTTCATCTACTGGGTATTGTAAAAAGTAATTTGGATATTTTTATACTTTTTCTGCAATTTTGTAGCTTTGAAGTTTCTGTTTATATAATAATAACGAATACAAAATCGTTATTATTATAACGAATATAAAATAATAAAAAAAGAAATCTATAAATTATACTATTTACCAACAAAAATAATCAATAACTCATCGCCTGAATAATAGAATAATAAAAAAGAAATTTATAAATTATACTATTTACCAACAACAAAATTAATAATCCATTATCTGAATAATAGAATAATAAAAGCAAAAATCTACAGATTCTACTATTCAACAAAGTCCCTCACCAAAATTATAAAATGATACCAGAAATATTTCAGTATTTCAATTTTTGACTCGCACGAGATAGATAAGCTCAGCTCGCTATGCATAAACGTATGGTTTCCACGAGGAGCGGAGCCAAGCATCAGAGGATTAAGAAGAAAGAAAAAGAAAAAGGTTCAACGAACTCTATCAAACTTGTCTATTCCTTTCCGGTTCGCGCAGCCGTTTTACTTGCATCGATATCGTCGATACAACCGAATACGTGGTTCGTGGCAGTACGGTCTCATAAACTAACCGAAATCACGATGTCGTTTGATTTTACGTGACCACCTTTCGGGAGAATCTCGATGGGATTGTGCACGCGCGACCGAGAGAGCCTCGAGGAACGGTTTTCGGGAACCGACTTCGATCGAATTTACGACCACTGATTCAATCGTCGGTCGTGCTCTTGGTTAGCAGTCGGACTGGTTATCTCTGCCCGTTTTTCTGCGAACGAAGATTACGAAGGAGCGATTGCGTCGGTAGAATTCATCGGAAGATCAATAAGAAAGCCTTGGCGAGAATTCGGTAAGTGCATAAGGAGAATTCGATGAACGTTCTGGGAAAATCTGATACGAACCGAACGATAATTTACTAGAAATTCGATGGAAATTCTGTGACCACTCGATGCCAGTTTGATAAGAAGTCGATGAAAGTGTGATATTAACTCGATTGATATTCAGGTAGAACTTTATGGAAACATGATTGAGTCCTGAAGAGAACTGTATGGGAGGTTTGTTGAAAGTTGATGAGAACATTGTTGGAATTTGAGAATTCTGGAGAATTTTATGGGAATTCGATGCAGATTCGACGAGAATTCTAAGCGAACTCCATGCAGATTCAACGAGAATTCTAGGTGAACTTGATTTAGTTTCGACGAGAATTCTGGACGAACTCAATGAAGATTCGACGAGAATTCTAGGTGAACTCGATTTAGATTCGACGAGAATTCTAAGTGAACTCCATGCAGATTCAACGAGAATTCTAAGTGAACTCCATGCGGATTCAACGAGAATTCTAGGTGAACTTGATTTAGCTTCGACGAGAATTCTGGGCGAACTCAATGTAGATTCAACGAGAATTCTAGATGAACTCGATTTAGATTCGACGAGAATTCTAAGTGAACTCGATTTAGATTCGAAGAGAATTCTAAATGAACTCGATTTAGATTCGACGAAAATTCTAAGTGAACTCCATGCAGATTCGAAGAGAACTCTATGTTAACTCGATGTAAATTCGATGAGAATTCTGGGCTAACTCAATGTAGATTCGACGAGAATTTTAGATGAACTCGATTTAGATTCGAAGAGAACTCTAGATGAATTCGATGTAGATTCGACGAGAATTTTAAGCGAACTCGATGTAAATTCTACGAAAACACTAAATGAACTACTCAATGCAGATTCTACGAAATTCGATGACTACTCTGATTGAACTCGATGTAGATTCAACGAAAACTCTAGAACAACTTGATAAGAACTTCGTGTGAACTCGATGGAAATTGAATCAGAAACGTAAAAGCACTCGATGAGAACCCAATGGAAACTCTACAGTAATTGGATACAACTTCGACAAAACCTGTGTTGTAACTGGATAAGAATTCAATCAGAACTCTCTAAGAACTTGATAGAAATTCGACGATGGCGCTAAAAGAAATTCAACAACAATTCGATATGAACTCTACAGTAATTCGATACAACTTCGACAAAACCGCTGATGTAACTCGATAAGAATTCAATCAGAACTCTGTAAGAACTTGATAGAAATTCGACGATGACGCTAAAAGAAATTGAGTAACAATTTAATAGGAACTCGACAGTAATTGGATACAACTTCGACAAGAACTGTGAGGAAACTCGATGAGAATTCAATCAGAACTTTATAACAACTTGATAAGAATTAGACGAGAGCTCTGAGGAAACTCGACAAGAATTCTATGAAAACTCCGTGAGAACTTTAACTAAACTTAAAAAAAGTTCTCCGAGATGTATCATAGAACTCGATACGAACAGGACGATCTCGACGACGAATCTACCGGAACTCTACAAGATCTCCAGAAGAATTCGGTGTCAACTCAACAGAAATTGAATAAACAAATTTTAAGGAAGCTCGATAGAACCTCAAGGGCGACCAGATGAAAACTGAATAAACTCTCCATAGAAGCTCAATTGAATTTCAAATAAATTCCATGGAAACTCAATCGTGCGGAAACGTGACCCTCTCGAGTACGGTTTCGCGAGGGAAACACTTGGCCTAAATTTAGATTCTCGCACTCCCAAGATAACGCGTTTCTTTATAAATGATAGTCGCCGGGATAGCCTGTTATTTCTGCGTAATACTTTATTCGACGCATTCATCATTCGCAAGGACGACTCGAAAATATGTGGCCGAGCCCGCGAGGACGAATAGCGACGTTGTTCGTAGAAAACAAATAAACCCGATGAAAAATGACGGCTCCCATTGAAAGAAAGCGTTATTCTTAACCCCTCTATAGCCCCAATTTTGTCTGCTTATCGAAGAAATGATTTCGATTGCTTACAATTTTTCACTTTGATTTGAAAATTTTTTAAGCGATACAATTGCTACAGATGGATCGTGGTGTCGAATATGGGTTACGTTTAAATAAAAAAAGATAGTCTTTGTTAATTATTTTACTATATTTCACGGCTTAGCCAGCAACGTCTTTACTCATTCAACTCTCTATTTCAACTGAACTGACCTGGGCCCTCAAAAAGGGAAAAACCGTCGTCCACTTATGCCTGGAGACGGTTATTCAAGCGATTAGACTTTTTGATTTCTACAGGACACATCTGGAACTCCTATTATTTTATCTATTCAAAGACATTTCTAAGAACAGTGACACTCATTTTTGTCTTAAGCTAATAGTTTTTATTCAACTAATATTGGCAATAATTCAACAACACTAATCGAATTTAACCCTCTATGGCTGAGAGTTATGTGACTTGAGAGTTACGTACTCGTGTATTAATTATATTAAATATATTTAAAATATATTTAAAATATTAAAATACGTTTAAAAAAATTTATTTCATTCAGTTATCACTGTACTATTCAATTTTGTTACCGTGTTAGCGCAATGATACCACAGTCCATTTATAGCAGTTATTATTTAAAAAATTTTGCGATCGAAGTAAAATACTGTAATCAAGTTCTTTTCTCTGATAAACAAAANATAGAAATTCGACGATGACGCTAAAAGAAATTGAGTAACAATTTAATAGGAACTCGACAGTAATTGGATACAACTTCGACAAGAACTGTGAGGAAACTCGATGAGAATTCAATCAGAACTTTATAACAACTTGATAAGAATTAGACGAGAGCTCTGAGGAAACTCGACAAGAATTCTATGAAAACTCCGTGAGAACTTTAACTAAACTTAAAAAAAGTTCTCCGAGATGTATCATAGAACTCGATACGAACAGGACGATCTCGACGACGAATCTACCGGAACTCTACAAGATCTCCAGAAGAATTCGGTGTCAACTCAACAGAAATTGAATAAACAAATTTTAAGGAAGCTCGATAGAACCTCAAGGGCGACCAGATGAAAACTGAATAAACTCTCCATAGAAGCTCAATTGAATTTCAAATAAATTCCATGGAAACTCAATCGTGCGGAAACGTGACCCTCTCGAGTACGGTTTCGCGAGGGAAACACTTGGCCTAAATTTAGATTCTCGCACTCCCAAGATAACGCGTTTCTTTATAAATGATAGTCGCCGGGATAGCCTGTTATTTCTGCGTAATACTTTATTCGACGCATTCATCATTCGCAAGGACGACTCGAAAATATGTGGCCGAGCCCGCGAGGACGAATAGCGACGTTGTTCGTAGAAAACAAATAAACCCGATGAAAAATGACGGCTCCCATTGAAAGAAAGCGTTATTCTTAACCCCTCTATAGCCCCAATTTTGTCTGCTTATCGAAGAAATGATTTCGATTGCTTACAATTTTTCACTTTGATTTGAAAATTTTTTAAGCGATACAATTGCTACAGATGGATCGTGGTGTCGAATATGGGTTACGTTTAAATAAAAAAAGATAGTCTTTGTTAATTATTTTACTATATTTCACGGCTTAGCCAGCAACGTCTTTACTCATTCAACTCTCTATTTCAACTGAACTGACCTGGGCCCTCAAAAAGGGAAAAACCGTCGTCCACTTATGCCTGGAGACGGTTATTCAAGCGATTAGACTTTTTGATTTCTACAGGACACATCTGGAACTCCTATTATTTTATCTATTCAAAGACATTTCTAAGAACAGTGACACTCATTTTTGTCTTAAGCTAATAGTTTTTATTCAACTAATATTGGCAATAATTCAACAACACTAATCGAATTTAACCCTCTATGGCTGAGAGTTATGTGACTTGAGAGTTACGTACTCGTGTATTAATTATATTAAATATATTTAAAATATATTTAAAATATTAAAATACGTTTAAAAAAATTTATTTCATTCAGTTATCACTGTACTATTCAATTTTGTTACCGTGTTAGCGCAATGATACCACAGTCCATTTATAGCAGTTATTATTTAAAAAATTTTGCGATCGAAGTAAAATACTGTAATCAAGTTCTTTTCTCTGATAAACAAAATTCGGACTATATTAACACTTTAACACGTTGACTGCCACGGGCATTTTGCGTGGTCTGCCCATGGCGCCAACATGAATTTCTTATTATGCGATGTATATTATGTTGAACAAAATAATATCTATATTTTCCTTGCATCGATAAAATTATTTTTGCGTGTTCTGTATACCATTAATTTCTTCAAAGTATTATAGTAACAGGTTATAATAATAACACAATACACAATAAATAATAACACATGGTGTTATTTTAAAATTTATCAGTATCGATATTTACTATAATTATGTATTTTACAATTGGTCGCGTCGCCGGTCACCGATGGCCTCCACGGCAGCCAACGTGTTAACAATCGGGAGCCTATTAATCGGCTTTTTGCAACCCACGCTCATCGATCGGGAGTCTATTAAGAAAATTGAAATCGGCTTTTTACAGCCAACGTTTATCTATCGCTTGCTGCTTAATATCAACATTATGAAAATAACAAATTTTATTTAATTCAATTACCCTACAATAAGAGAAACGATGTACTAAGCATTCTCACGAATTTCGATTTAAAAAAAGAGTTACAAGAATAAGCGCTTATATTTCCGCGCAATAGCCGAAACCGCGCCTTTATTAGCCATGTAATCGCGCTCGAATGAACCGGTCGATAAAGTGTTAATAGAACAGTGATAATTAGTTAACACAAACTTTTTAAAATATAGATACATCACTTTGTAACTTTTAAGTCACACAGAGCCACAGAGGGTTAAAACAGTTTCTCTCTTCGGCAAATAATTTTCCAATAATTNAAGAGAAACGATGTACTAAGCATTCTCACGAATTTCGATTTAAAAAAAGAGTTACAAGAATAAGCGCTTATATTTCCGCGCAATAGCCGAAACCGCGCCTTTATTAGCCATGTAATCGCGCTCGAATGAACCGGTCGATAAAGTGTTAATAGAACAGTGATAATTAGTTAACACAAACTTTTTAAAATATAGATACATCACTTTGTAACTTTTAAGTCACACAGAGCCACAGAGGGTTAAAACAGTTTCTCTCTTCGGCAAATAATTTTCCAATAATTCGACTCCGTAGAAAATCTCGTAACAAACCTATACGTAAAAAAAAAAAGAAAAAGAAAAGAAACAACTTTGGATAAATCGGTTTTGAGTTCGTTTTACAAATGGTCCATCCATCTTGTTTGTTTGTTCTTCTTAAAACAGTTCTACTTTGTCTCTTCCAGTGCTTTAATCTCTCCTCAAACAGCAATAATCGGAACGATTCGAGACAAAATAGAAGACCGTCAGGGCGCAATCAATTTTTCCCGTCGTCCGAAATCGTGTTAACGCTCGTAAAAGAATTTATCACCCAAGAAACTATTTTTACGAGGCAGTAAAACTGCAAACCCCGTGGACACCAAACGGATTAAGCATTCCACTTTTCTGGTGTTCGCAGTTGGCCGAACAATAAGTCAAACAGCTACTTAAAACTATCGGGACGGGTCTCGGGAGCGTGTATCTTTTTGCTTCTTCTTTTTGTGTTAATGGAAAATTCGGTGCGTGGAACCTACCGTTTTTAAACCGGTTTTGTGTCCTTAGGAATGTTTTATGGTTGCACTTTGCACTTTATTCACGAAATTGTGAACATTTTATTCTGTTATTTAGGATTTATTCAATTTTCGTCTTGGTTAAAAAATGTTTTTTTCTTATTTATTATTTATTCAATTCTGATCTTGTAGGGTATCTTAAAGTTGGAAAAGTTTATTGCTTTACGATACGAGGGATGGTTAATTATAGTGGCGTAAGTTGATATAAAAAATTGAGCTATGATTTCATATTTTGATAACAGTCTTCATTTGGTTCCATAATGGAACTCGATTATTTTTTATTTACACCAGGATGATTCTTAATCTTCATTCTGTAATTGAATTTGGAGATTGTTGAATGGATACAGAAGTTAAATAATTTTTTAACTGTTTACTTTAACATCTAAAAGTTTCGACCATTCCCTATATCTAATCCAAGCTACCTAGCTTTCTTCGCAAAACGAGATCTCTCTAATCTCCGTCGTAGTAAGTCTATCTAAGCTCCTCCAGCACTCACGAACGAGCATTGGTACTAGAATTATTTCTTCCAGGAGAAGTTTTATTTTTATTATAATTGTATATCAAAATAAAATTATAGAGAAGATGTTATTATACATACTTTCTTAAAAATTTTCGAAGGTATATTATTATCCATTTTTTTCTTCTAAAAAATTTTCAAAGGTGTATTATTATCCATACTTTCTAAAAAATTTTTGAAGGTATATTATTATCCATTTTTTTCTTCTAAACAATTTTCAAAGGTGTATTATTATCCATATTTTCTTCTAAAAAATTTTCAAAGGTATATTATTATCCATATTTTATTTTAAAAAATTTTCAAACGTGTATTATTATTCATACTTTCTTCTAAAAAATTTTCAAAGGTATATTATTATCTATTCTTTTCTTCTCAAAAATTTTCAAAGGTATATTATTATCCATATTTTCTTAAAAATTTTCAAAGGTATATTATTATCCATTCTTTTCTTCTAAAAAATTTTCAAAGGTATATTATTACCCATATTTTCTCCTAAAAAATTTTCGAAGCTACATTAAAAATTTTCCCAAAGAGTAATCGAAATAATAAAAAAGAAAATTTATTTAGAAAATTGAATCGAACAATCCTATAAAAATCACCACAAGTTCCATACGGCGCCTGTATCTCCTCTACCACACTGAACGTGTTAAATAACTCAAAAACATAAAAAAATTTCCCATAATGATCCCCTTAAATTCCATCTTAAAAGTTAATTAAACTCACCCAGCATTCTAATTACGTTCCTCTGCGCCGCGCTCCTCCCTCTGTTACTGTCACAATGATTCAGTCCAGCTGGCAAATTGTTCCTCTTCACGGTGGCCGTCAACAGCCTGGATCGCCTTAACTTGATAGCGATCAGGATGTAAAGGACCGTAATGATCGTCATCGGAAGGACGAAGAACAGCATCGTGGATATCTCGAACGCGTGCTCGATCAGGATCCATTTTATGGAACATTGAGCGCTGTCCAGGATCATCGAGCCATTGTTGTACCCATACACGATACCAAATTGAATCGCCTGTGGCACAGCCAGGCACAGTGCCAGCAGCCAGATCACTATGATGAACTTTACCGCACGGGACAGCTTCGACATTGTGTGCGAGATGAAAGGATGACAGATCGCGACGTATCTGAAAGAACGAAACACGGTGATCATGATTTTATATCATTACTTTGAACCGTTTGATCGCTTGTTAGTGGACTCTGGTGTAAAAAATTTTGTGGAAAAAAATTAAGTTGGAACATTGAGATCAACTCGTTTATACTTAATGCATTTTTTAGTAGAAGAAACGCATCGATATTGGAGCTCTAATTCGTTTTTTCATCGTAGTGGAAGAATTAAGGTTTGTTTTTAAGAAACTTCGTCTATCATGGGTTCATCGCAATTCTGAAAAAGTATCGATCCTTGTTAGTGGACTCTGGTGAAGATAATTGTGTTGAAATAAATTTTGTGGAAATTGGAAATTGTAGAGAGGAAGATAATTGGAATATTGAGATCAATTCGTTTATACCTAATGCATTTTTTAGTAGAAGAAACGCATCAATATTGGAGCTCTAATTCGTTTTTTCATCGTAGTGGAAGAGTTAAGGTTTATTTTTAAGAAACTTCGTCTATGATGGGTTAATCGTAGTTCTAAAAAAGTATCGATCGTGGTTAGTAGCTTCTGGTGAAAAGAATTTTCTGGAAATTGAAGATTGTGGAGAAGAATATAACTGAAATATTGAGATCAACTCTGTTATTCCCAACACATTTTTTACTAGAAGAAACGCACAGAAATTGGACCTCTAATTTCTTTTTTCACCGTAGTGGAAGAATTAAGATTTATTTTTAAGAAACTTCGTCTATGATGGGTTCATCGTAATTCTGAAAAAAGTATCGATCCTTGTTAGTGAACTCTGTTAAAGATAATTGTGCTGAAATAAATTTTGTGGAAATTAAAAATTGTGGAGAAGAAGATAATTGGAACATTGAAATTACTCGTTTATTCCCAACGCATTTTCTAGTAGAAGAAACGCATCAATATTGGACAACGAATTCGTTTTTTCACCATAGTGGAAGAATTAAGATTTATTTTTAAGAAACTTCGTCTATCATGAGTTAATCGTAATTCAGAAAAAGTATCGATCCTGGCTAGTAGCTTCTGGTGAAAAGAATTGTAGAAATTGAAGATCGTGGAGAAGAATATAATTAGAATATTCAGATCAACTCGGTTATTCCCAACGCATTTTTTAATAGAAGAAACGCACAGAAATTGGATCTCTAATTTGTTTTTTTCATCATAGTACAAGAGTTAAGATTTATTTTTAAGAGACTTCGTCTATCCCTGGTTAACCATAATTCTAAAAAAGTATCGATCTTCCTTTAACGAGAGTTAAACGCTCTGCTCATCACGGTTTTTACCACAACTTCCATCGTAATCGTTCGTCACGGAGTAGGGTTACACGACGAAACAAAGGTCGAAGAGCTTTTCCCGGCAGAAATAAAAGAAAGACGTGTTCCCGGAGAATTGGACACGCTTTATTTGCGTCAAACGGGAAGGGTTACTTCCGATGGTTCTAGAAATCTCCGCATGACAAGGGGATGACATGTAACCATACACCCCGAAAGCTTGATGCTTTTAGTTGAGAACGGTTTGGTCTATACTTATCGAGAGGTCGAAAACGGGCAAGAGAGCTGCGCAACATGGGAAGAGCGATTTATTGTTCGATAATATTTTGTCGGCAACTTGGACGAGAAATGTCGTCATTTTATGGCGTAGTTAAGTGAAAAATAGAGATTAAATATAAAATATGTGGGACGACGATGACTCATTATTTTGAAACTTTGAAAACGATCTGTTTGCCTCTTCGTCCTAATATCGTTTTTTTTTTCTTATTTTTTTGGTTAGCAAAAAGTGAATTATTTCTGTGCAGAAAAATTGCGAAGTATAATTAACACATAACGAACCAAAGAAATCACAATAAATGATGTATGAAAATGTGATAAACCACGATCTGTATTTTTTACAGAAAATTGTGAAAAATTCTCAGAAACGTTCAATGGTAGATTTATAAAATTTAATA
>SMSQ01018992.1:110298-124872 GCA_019453375.1 Ctenoplectra terminalis | reverse complement strand
GGAATACAGTCAGATCTCTAAGCTTACTCTCGATACAATTTACAATAAAAAAAAAATTTGGAAGCTATCACAATATCATTATTAAACTAATAAAGACAAATCTCCAAGCTTACCCTCGAATTAAATAAAATTTGCTGTAATTAAAAAAGAGAAAACTTTATAGGAATCGCAATGTCATTGTTAAACGCGCAAAACCCATGGAACACGAAAATAAGTAAATATCGCGCCGAACAGAAATACATAAAGCACACCGTACACGTTCACTTGGAGAAAATAGTGATTCAGTGCACACAGTGCAAGAAAATATTTGTAAACCGATCGATTAAACAGACTTTCTGTACATCGCAAAGCCATTAGAGCGATCTGTTGTTCAGCTTCGATGGAGTTCGATCCACCATATCCACACGGACACACGTACACTGTGAATAACGCGGATGGACGACTGCTGGTGACCATTTCCGTGCCGCGTAGCGTGTTTATACTGGCCCACAGCCGCGGACACAGAAACCGTGAAGTCGTAAAGCTCGGCCAAATGCGGGTCTTGCCCGGTGCACGCACAGCGGAGAACAGAACGAGTTGGCCGCCATAAAATTAAGGCGTACACATATATTTCGTGGCAGAGGGTAGGGTACGTTCTTGTTTCGGTGACACACGCGTCGCATTTCACCGCGGCTATTCTTTGTTTCGTAATAAACCAGCCGGAGAAAATTGGACGGTGTCTCAATTAACCGGGCGCGGAAATTAATTCCACAGAGCTTCCTTCCTGTATTTCTTTTTTTTTTCTTCTTTTTTTCCTTGCCTCTCGTTTACACGAAACGTTTTCTTTCGGCACATTCGTGCGTGTGAATTTTTCCACAGCTCCGTAAAATCTTGCGTCGCGATGATTATTCATTTTTTTCTTTTGTTTGCCAAGCTTCTAACTTTACCTCGACTCTAAGCGCAGTCTTTATTGTTTCAGATGACTCGCAGAAACGAAAAGCTACTTCCGTTCCCGGGTGGCTTAAGTTGCGGAGGACAGGTAAATACGATTTAACGTTCAGGTAGATGTCACGGAAGCCTTTCTGTGCTTCGTTCCTAGATATAAGCACGCTTTAGTTTAACCCCTTCGTTACGGATGCCGTCTATAGTCGGCGGCCGCGCGACGACTTGTGTGTTGGGTGCCGTTTATAGTCGGCAGCCGCGCGACGACTTGTGTGTCGGGTGCCGTTTATAGTCGGCGTTCGCGCGACGATCTGTGTATCCGCTGTGCCGACACTCGCTGGTAAAAACAATTTACAAACGACAAAGTGACGTTGAAAGACGTAAGTCCAAACATCGAAGACTACAGACACGCATAGTGCACACTTCGCGGCGCGATGCTTCGTTCAGCGGCGTCACTCCAGCGGAAGTGTCGTAAGGAAAAGGTTAATCCTCGCTGGAATTTGCCAGGCGTGATTCTCAAGCGAGAATCGTGTAAAGCGGGGAAGGAAGAAAAAATGATCGCACTGTTTCAAACGATTGAGAGTAGTTGCAGGCGAACGTACCGAAAGGCGCCAGAAACTGAACAACTTTTGATGGTCGTCGTCGATATTAATAAATCCCTTCGCGGACGAGTGTCGGCAAATAGCCGCCCAAGTCTGTTCACCGTTGCGAACTCGAATTATACAGCGGTAAATATTTATTAATTTTTAGGAATTATCTTTCTGAGCGAGCCGCTGTAAAATTATTTTTCGTCTTTTACGAGAAATGCATTAAATTTACTATAAAAAGTNCGTACACATACGCCAATGATGCAAATGGATTAAACATGTTTAAGACAATTAGTGTCCGGATACAAATTTCAGCCTTTTTATCCACTTCGCGTCGAAACTGAGAATCGTAACCAACCGTGTGACGTTCGATTCTGGAACTGGCGCAAAGTGAAGCGCAGAATTCCATTTATGCGGAAAAAATTAGTATCCCCCTCGGTTGCACCATCCACCCCCTTTTGGTCCACGCCCCTCGCTATTTCGGAGCTATCGAGTTTCCGCGTTTAACGAAATTCCGATAAACCGTGGGCAAGGCTGGTGTGGCGCGAGTGGCGAGAAAAAGAACGACGCAGGTGTCGACCGGTTGTTGAATATTGGAGGCTACAATTTTTCGTTGACGTTTTCGTTAATAAAGTTTTCCAATGCTCAACGGTATTTTGTCGGAGAATTGGAATCTTCGTCGAATCTGCAAGATTGAAGCTCGCGAACTGAATAGAAAATTATTTTACGGTGAATTTTCTAGCCAGAGTCTAGTAGTATAAATCGTTCGATGGTCGGACACGGTTTGGTTCAACGCTTAATTGGAGACTAATTTTTCGTTAACGCTTTGGTTAATCAAGTCTACGAATTTTGAACGATGTTTGTCGAAGAATTGGAATCTTCGTCGAATTTACGAGATTGAAGCTCTCGAATTGAATAGAAAATTATTTTACGGTGAATTTTCCAGCCAAAGTCTAGTAGTATGAGTCGTTCGATAGTCGGACACTGTTTGGTTCAACGCTTAATTGGAGGCTGCAATTTTTCGTTGACGCTTTGGTTAATCAAGTTTACGAATTTTGAACGATATTAGTCGGAGAATTGAAATCTTCGTCGAATCTGCGAGATTGAAGCTCACGAATCGAATAGAAAATTATTTTACGGTGAATTTTCTAGCCAAGGCCTAGTAGTATAAGTCGTTCGATGGTCGGAAGCGGGTTGGTTCAACGTTTAAAGGTGTACAAATTTTTTATCTTTTATTTTTTACCAGTGAAAATGTTTTTATATTTTATTATGTCTTTGGTATAATAAATTATGTGATAGTTCGGAGCTGAATAAAGATTTCAATTTTCTTCCTCGAGTGTAATCTTAAGACTCTCGCAGAGCATGCAGCTATCCAAAAGTCCCAATTTATAACGCTGTCAGGTTGCGCGTCGTGTATCATACGATAAAGAAATTCAGCGATACCTGTATCGAAGCATCCTGTAGATATTCTAAATATTTTAAGTATCCTGTCTTTANTGCATTCGACTTTGACGAATGGTCTATACAAATATATATTACGAATATGCAACGCGGTAAACCCAGCTGGTGATATCAATTTTAAAAAGATCAATTTATTATTCGGGGAAATTTTACTCATTGTAAATCATGTAAAGCAATCCCCAGCAAGAGCTTGATACTTTCTTACCTCTTTACAAACCTGCGGCAAAACCGAAACGAGATCGTACGTTCTCGTCTTCCGGCAAGAAAACCAACCCCCTACGAGGAAAAGAACTGTGTAATTACAACGAACCGCTTAATTTTAAACTGTGATCAATTTAAATTTCACTCCCTGCATAAATGCAACTTCCAAGATTTTGTAAATAATAACACGTGATCATTTAATGTAATCGCACACGATACATTTTTCAGACGGTCGCTAAAAATATTTTTGTGAAACTCGTGGTCACAATTTTGGGTCAAACATGAATATCACAATCGAGACTCGTGATCACAATTTGGATTCAAACACAAATGTCACAAGTGAGACTCGAGGTCACAATTTTGGGTCAAACAGAAATATCACAATTGAGACTCGTGGGCACAATTTTATTCTAAACATAAGTATCAAAAGTAAGACTCCTTGTGTCAAATTTCTATACAACAGCTAACAAAAATAAGTATTAAAACTGAATCTTAACACCAGCCTTCGGCAAGCATTAGCCCCTACACTTTTGTCCCGGATTTTTCCCGGCTAAATGGTAGCGCGAGTCGTTAAATCAAAAAGTGGCAATGAAAAATAAACACAGGAAGCTCTCCAACCCTAAAAGGCACGAGAAAGAATATCCATATCACCAACTCGACCCACCATTGACGAGACCAGGAAAATAAAAAAAAAAAAAGGGAACGGCTGATCGAAGCGGTTAAAGAGAAAGCAGAGAAAAAGAGAGGAACGGAAACGAATTCCGGTTCGCTATTACGTTACATTGTGCTCGTCTGATACGAGCCTCGTACGAGTGGTTCGCACACACGGCTTTGCGTAAAGCGGGTGCGTGAACGTGTGCGTCGGCACGAGAGACGCGTACAATTACACGTGCGCCCAGAGACGGCCACTGTACGCGCGTACTCTCGCGTCCATTAATCTGAGAACAGTTCATTGGAAAATGATCGCGGAGCGCCGTTTATACGCCACCGTCGTATTATGCCGCGCCTGCGATTAATCGCGGCTCACCGATCCCGACAGGGGCGAAATATCGTAAGAACGTGACCTTTGCCGGGGCTTCCGGAAAATGGCCTGCCGCGTCGCCGAATTGATGCGCCGCTTATCGATGCAACGGTGACGTGACGGATCGGCCGACGTTACCCGCAATTTTCCTCGAGGTCTCGATTTATGTCCGAGGTGTGCGACGTTGGTTTCGATCGAGCAAATTTTTGTGCTATTTCCAGCAAAATTGTAGTAAATTGGTGGGTTTTTTTTTTTAACAATAACAGTAGAATTTTGTAAAGTAAATCAAAAATTATACCGAGGGTTTAACACTAGAATTATTGACGGTTAAATTATACCTATTTGTACCGAAGAATTTAAAATAAGAATTTAAAATAAGAATTTAAAATAAGAATTTAAAATAAGAATTTAAAATAAAAATTTAAACTAAAAATTTAAAATAAGAACTTAAAAAAAATATGGAATCCAAGAGAAATGAATGTTTATGTGAATTAGTTACAGAAAAACGCAAAAAATTGTTTAAAGTGGGACACTGTAGATTTATAGAATTTATACGAGAAATTGCAAACCGGTCGTTCTGAATAAACTCGATTATATGTTTCGATTATGGCGAAGGTACAAGAATGTCGTTCGACCATTCGTTGGTCGTGAGGTCGTTCCCATCGACATGGTCTGTTTAGGTTTATTGCACTTAGCTCGAAGGAATTTGCTTTGAAAGGAGAAAGCGCCTCAATAGGATCAACATGGTTTCCTTCAGTCGTTTGGTCACCACGATTTTCTAATAATTCTTAGTTCCGATAACGAGAAGTCTGCAACTATAATTGGAAAGTCTGATTTCGATCGATAAACCTCGGGAGAATTTGTGAGTGCCAATTATATTGACTCTTACCGTGTCTTTGGTACCCTCAAACTGTAAGCCAGAGTCATTTGTGTCCAGCGTATTTTTCAACGACTAAAAGATTTTTAAAAAATCTGAAAAATTTCAGATAAAATCTTCAAACCTTCTAAAAAGAGATTAGAAATCTTTTCTCTACCCGAAAACATTTTTAGAGGAAGGAGCTAAAGTTCGTCGGTTGCTCGTTTTCATTTGGACAAAAATGACCCTTTACGCAGTAAGGGTTGATTCCTTGGATAATTAAATTTCAATGAAATCATTTTATTCGCGCGGAATATCTTGCAGAATTTTGTAAAAACTTCACAGCTCGGTCCCTGTTTTGTGGACAAAATTTTATTGAAATTTGGTCGTTACCAGAGAAAATCGTGTCGGTGGTCGACTACGCTAATTACATGCAAGCCAGTTCGACAAACGCGCAGTTATAGTTATCGGCGAGCTATTGTTTAACGCGCAATTTCAGCCCGGCTACACGGTGATTTATCACACGGGAATAAATTACTTCGCGCCAAAGGCCTAGAATCGACCGTCACACGCGCCTCACGCGTTTTGTTCCTCGCACGGCCCGGCAAATATCGACCAAACCCGTTGCTTTATCGTCCGTGCCCACCTGTCGATGGAAAATCGATGTCCGTTGAATAATTTCATAACCTTTTCACGCCTCTGCACATTATAATCTGTGAAATAACATATTACGATGCGCGTGAATACCGACGGTGAACAATCCTCGCGGCGCGCGAGCAAGTCTGATGAAAATTTCCAAATTATTCCGCGTCGAGACCTGGATTCGTTTTTGCGAAAATAAAATTCAGTTTGGAACAACCGATTCGGTTTCGCAAGAAAATACTTTGTTTCCTTTTAATTTATCTTTCACCATCATTTTCGCGCTCCCTTCGTTAACCCATTTGCATCGTTAGCGTATATATACGCTCAACTTTGTTGATCACTGTGATTATTCGTTAGCTAAAAAATAGAAATGAAGGGTGTTGGAGATGAAAGTAGTAATTCTGATTATAGTGAAGAAGAAATTAGGCCACTGAATTATTAAAAGACGAATTATTGAATATAATAAAAAATAAATTTGACGTTAAAGACCTTCTTTTCATATTTCCTTATGATGCAAATGGGTTAACAATCCTATTCCTTAACACGTTCCGTGCCAGTCTGATTTTTTGGACACTTTCTCTTCAGGCTAGACGCTTTACGATTAAATAATTTTTAAATAATAATACAAAGACCATAATTATCAAAAAAAGGGTGTGCAATTTTTACAAAGTTCGTTTTACAATGAAAATTCTGAATGGCTTCAACGGAAAGTTCAGTGTGGGGCGTACGCGCCCCACGTGGCACGGAACGTGTTAAAAATTGATTTAAAAAAATTTTAAACCCTTGAGACTCACGGAACATACGATGAGAAATAAAGGTAAAATTAAATACACTATATCTGACAAACCGATATTTAACAGCGTAGCATTTACGCAGAAAGCAAACTTCATTTCGGGTCGCACGGAGAAGGACGGCAAAGTTAAACGATCCGAGGGTCGTGGCAGGGTCGAAACCACCAATGCGACCACAGAGATACGACAAGCCACCGCGCAACGAGAACGGAAAAAGAAAACGGAAAAAGAAAACAGAAAAAGAAAACGGAAAAAGAAAACCGGATGAGAGGACGGTATGGCGGCCAGAGGGTAAAGAAAGAACGCGTCTTCGTTTCCTCGAAGAAAGAGGAGCGAAATCCTTGCCGGGCCGGCGTAAAGGTAAACGAAGCGAGAAAACGGGTCGGATCGTTTCACAGCGCGCGACCTCGTGGAACCGTGGAACGATTTCACGATCCTCCGCAGCGTAAAACCAGCCAGACGATCGCGTGCAACCATCTGCATGGCAGGTGAAAGCACGTGCACTCGTGTGCACCTGGAAGACGCTAAGAAATCAAGCGTGCCTGCTACATATGGGGTGGTTTTATAGTCGACCACTCGAAAATTGTCGAGGGTTCTGGAGTTTCTTGCACCACGACGTCGAAAGAGGCAGCGTCGAGGAGTCGCTGGTCGTTTCGTCGCTTCCTTTCGACCATCGGTCTGGTTAGTTGCTCCATAAAAGCGACCAGAGAAATCGAGGACTTATGTTCGAGGATTTTGTGTTCCGTGTTAATGGAGAACGCGGCAAGCGTGTTTTTCGAGGTGTTTTACATCGGTGGTAAATCGTGGCGATGGTTAACCGTTTGAGGTCCGAATCCAAGTTGGACGCTTTAGATTAGCTCATTCTTGGTACTCTATTTTAAAAATCTTAAAAGCTGTCGATAATTTGGCTGAATTTTTGTTTCTTCGTAACCAGTAAGATATCGGAATAGGAAGATTTTCATTGAATTGAATTTTAATTAAGAATAGTCAAGTTAGATATCGGGAAAATTGATAAAATTATTTTACATCGAGCGTCCACTGCGCGAACAAAAAGTATTTATGCAGCAGTATTATCGGGACTCCTTTAACTCATTTGCATAATTAGCGTATATATACGCTCAACTTTGTTGGTCACTATGATTATTCGTTAGCTTAAAAATAGAAATGGAGGGTGTTGGAGATGAAACTACTAATTCTGATTATAGTGAAGAAGAAATTAGGCCACGGAATTATTAAAAGACGAATTATTGAATATAATAAAAAAAAAAAAATTTGGTGGTAAAGACCTTCTTTTCATATTTCCTTATGATGCAAATTGGACAATGAATATTTATTACTGTCGCATGTATGTGCTCATCGAAATACCGCAGCGTCCTCACCCATTTAACCCTTTATGGCGCAGTGTGACTTAAAAGTTACAAACTAACGTATCTACGTATAAAAAAATTTATTTAATTATCACCGTACTACTAAACTTAATTACTATATCACCGTACCGATACCACGATCCATCTACAGCGATTCCTAACAAATTTTCAAATCCAAGAGAAAAACTATGATCAACCTTAATTTTCTCTCTCATAATCAAACAAAATTCGTGCTACGGGGGATTAAACATTCCACGCAAAAAGTTACCGAAAACAATTATACCCGATCGTTTAAACAAAAATCCGAACCTCCAAAGATGAAACACTAAAAGACAAATGACTACCAAACTGTACCAAAGCATCCATCATATTGTCGCGATAAACTCCGCAACTAAACGTTTACTCCTGCGCGGCAGGAAGAATGAAATGATATTTTCACGTGTCACGTACTTCACTCGAGGCTCATTCAACTCCGTGGAGGCTGACAAGCCGACGTTCTTTATAATAATATCGACGTGCTCCCCGTCGATCGTGGAACGCTCGCCTTTTACCCCAATCCGGACGATCCGCAAAGTGACAAGAGCGTCGCCATTGTCGTCTGCTGTATCGGCTCTTATCACCGCGGCCAGGGGGCAAGGAACTATCGGGGAAGACTGTTTCCTCCTTTCGATCGATCGATTCGTCGGTCCGCGCCGTCTACGGCGTCGCTGCTCGCGAGGAAACGAGAAACGTCGACCGAAACATCGGACGGGAAGAGGAGACGAACAAACATCGGCGACTCGGAACGGGCAGATAAGATTCTTCGCGGAGTCGAACGACGTCTCCCAGGGGTGGTGTACAGTAAACGTTGCAGCGTGGTCCGCGACAGGGCCGGTTGTTCGAAAGGAATTCACAGGATCGGCACTTTTCTCTATGCGCGGCAGGAGAAAGATTCAATTGAATCGTTTCCATGGTTGATTCGAGATTAGATACGGTCCGCGGGTTCTGGTTGATGTATGTCATAGCTCGCTCATAAATGCCGAGGGGTAGCGTGACTCGGGGCTGCTAGTTCGCGAAGGAAACCGCCACGCTGAGTCACTCTGTTATTTGCTTTGCGGCTTCCTTTGTCGCCGTCGAGATTTTAATCCGAGCGCTCCGCTAAGGAAGGTGATGAAGGATCGAGCACTTTCGGAAGTATAATTACTTAAAACCTTCAACGTATGTTTCTTCCTGGATCTACCTCCGGCTGAAATTGGTTCGCTAACAGCGGTACGAAATAAATAATTTGCCGGTTCCAATGGGTCTCCTGAGTCTTCCAGGCGTGAATTATTAGTAGGATAAATTATTATATCGTGGGATATTGTAGGATAGATTAAAAATACCGTAAAAAGAACTTCGTTCCAAATGAAAACTTATAAATACAAAACCCCGGTTATTTGATGCTTTTCATTTGATAATTAGTCACTCCTATTCTCACATTAGAAAATATAAAAATATAAAAATATAAAAATGTAAAAATATAAAAATATAAAAGTATAAAAATCATCCTAAGTACCACCGAAGTAAAACACGAATACCGAGAAAAGATCTAGGCTCGAATGCGAAGAACGTAACCTTCGACTCTGTACGATCAACTATTTTAAGGATCAGCGTTAAGAAACAAATTTTCAGTACAATAAAAAGGCAGTTTCGACTAGAATCTTTTCTCTGAGAAAAAAAAAAGAATCTCATCTCACCAGGAACGTATTCTTAACCTACCAACTTCATTCACGAGCGATACAACGTCTGGCAGGAGAGCGAAACGACAGGACCTCCTTTTGCCAATCGATCGATCCGCAGGCGGTGTGCACAGGAGACGAGGAAACACGAGTTACGCTAATACCTCGTACCGAATGTTATACGAAACAGAGATAGACGTGCGTGTACACACAAGGGCGCGTACACACGCGCTGTTTGCGAGTGGCTGTGTACAGGGAGCAGGACGAATTCCAGAGACAGCTTGATGGATGATACCTTTGTGTCTTCGTTGCGTGTACATATCACGCGAGCAACATCCTCCAAGGATCGCACTTACGCGATGTTCGTGTGCCGGGAAACGTGTCTGCACGCGAGAAAGAAATTGGACCAGGTTCGACAAATATTTTCCAACGAAAGTGCACGTCCCTCTGTTCGAAGCAAAAATATCGTTTAACGTTGTAGACCGTGTTAAAAGCTCGCGATAAAAGATTCGAAGTGAAAGATTAATATTACGCACGAGCTTCTTTCTTTTTAGTACCAACGCACAGCGATAGATCGATCTTTCAGTAGCTTCTAATCCAGGAAGAAACACGCGCCGAGGGATTCCACGCGTTGCTATCTGTTTCCTTTAACACCCAATAGGAATCCTGTGCACACACGCTGTCGACGACGTGGCAACACCTGCGAATACTCATGGTTCTTGCATCCCGCCGATATTGACCCTGCTTAATGCGTCCGCGTTACGCCGGGGGGAAGCTCTCAGTCGGAATTTGAAATTGTAATATCGAAGCCTTACATCGCAAAATATCATATCGGCCGGTAGGATAAATGATATTCATACCGAGCGCATAAATGAATACATTGCCGCGATGGATTCGATGCAATAATTCCCAATCGTGAGAAACGTCTTTTTATCGCGTGTACTGAGCTATCCTTTTCTTTTTACGCGAGACCATCTTCTTACAAAATCTTAGAAAATCAGGCGTAGAGCTATCTGAAATATCAAAAATACCGGGAATATAAAAAAAAAATATTCGATCACCGGAAAGTATCGAATAACGGAGCAACGATAATAAAATATCACTAATCGGCCGGTAAAAGAGAGATACAAAAATTTTCTCCACGAACGAGATACATTCGAAATCGTTCCATCGGAAACACGATTTCCCAGTCACAGAGAGGAAGGAATCACGACGGATCGAAGATACGAGCGGAACGAGACGAGATTCCTGCGATGAGGCACGTAGAAGAAAACGAACCTGGCAAGAAATAGTCGGTGGCTTTTTACTTTCTCCCGCGGGACGAAGAGGGTAAAAGGCAAAGCTACGAAAAGCCTGGCTTTATTGCCTACGAGGGCAGAGGATCCTCGTGCTCGCCGGATAGGAGATTGTTTAGATCCCTGGCCCCATAGACCCGTATCGTGAGGAGGCTGCGGGGCCTATCTAGGATCGTATACGCTCTCCCCACGGATTATGGTCGTGAAACGTTTCACGTCGTCCATTTTCGTGGCTCGTAACGCGACGCTTATTGTAAACTTGCACGGGATCGTACAAAGTCCTCCGACGGCGTTTTGTCGTACTTAGGGGGGGATCCTTCCTGAAACGATCTGTCCCGAGGTTCCTTTTATCTCCTTTTATGCGGTCACTCGACCGAATATTAGACGCTGCCCGATTTTCCGCTTGCACGCGCTTCCGGTGTCTCGCGGGAGATTGAAGGGGAAATGTAAATGGGTAATTGTAGGAAGAGATTGATAGGATACTTAAACGTGGCGTTTGTTTATCGGTCTTCGCGAAGATTGTACTTTGTGTTAGGATGTTAAAGTATTAGTAATAGAATTCAATTATTAAGGTTGGCTCGAATGTTTCTTTCGTTATCCTCGCGCGGTAACTTCGTGTGACGGTGTTTATATAAAAATGCGGATGTATCTGGTAAAGGAAAGATGGAGGTGATAGAGCAAAACGGCTCGTATATAGCATAATAATATATTCTAAAGCATAAAATATTACGCGTTCATTACTTGTTAAATCTCTGCACTGGTGATTTTTTTTTAATTTCAAAGGACTATTGTGAAAACTTAAATTGTTCTTTTGGAAAGAAAGAAAGGAAATTATAAATGTTTACGATTTATTATTTATTTGGTTAATTTACTTTTATTTTATAATGAAAGAAGTGGGGTTATAGAATTGTCTTAAAAACATAATCTCTGAAGAAAATTATGCTAGCGGAGTGCAAGAGGATAATAAAAAAGAAAGAAACTTTTGGAACAACCCGATACTTCGAGAAAAGATAATTGGAACGTATAAAGAAGTATTAATATAAAAAAGTTGAATACAGATATAACCGAGTTAAAAGATCTTCCTCAATTGCCCGTAACACGACATTAAAAAGCCGTAGAAAAAAAAAAAATATGTCTATCTCCATTGTCGATATGCAATCAGATTTCTCCCACCCGAAATTTCCTACAAAATTTCTAGGAAAAAGCCGTAAACCTTGTTTCTTCTCCGAAATCCTGTTAGAAACAACTTCAAGTTCATCCAATTCTAGTTTCGATGTAAAATAAACCCACAGCTAACCAAACCACGTAAACGGCTCTCAAGATCGCTCACGTTCTTACCATCTCGTAGACACGGAGACGTAAGACAGTTGAAAGTTCTTCGCAACTCCGTCCAAGAAACCTGAAACCGGCTTAACCAGTTCATCGAGAAACAACGCTGGTCGGAACGGTCGTAAAAACCAAACGAGATACGACGCTCCGGTGTGTCCGCCATTTTGATACGATGGAGAACGCGCAACGAGGCTCCGCCAATTTCATTCCGGAAAGCCGTCTTTTCTACAAAGTTATACGTTATCCGTTCGCTCCGCCTTACGCGAGCCACCGCGGGGTTAAATCGTCGACGGAATCGGGAATATCGAAACGCGCAAGTGGATACCGATCTCGTTCCAAAGATCGGTGCAGTATTTTCTCATCGACGCGAGCGTTCTCCTTCCGCTACCAACGCCGTCGCGTTTGTCTCTTCCTCGCGCTATCTTCTCGCAAACGGAGAGCCGCGTCGAGAAACGCGTCCATCGGTGCCAATGGATTCTCCGGGGAGGCGCTAAGAAAGCTGTGCGAGATCGAGATTAGAATCGAATTTTTCCACGGACCCGGCTGAGGTCGAGATTCAGATTCCGCTACCGGCGAGAGCTTCTGGCGGGAATAAGAAAAGTTCCCTTGATACGTTACGTTTTAGCTCGATAGTCTCTTGCCAGGGAGAATTTAGAGTGGTTATAGTAATGGCGGAGATCTTTCCGACAGAGACGGCCGAGCCCTGTCGCGATAAAAGATTGAGGAAGAGGAGATACAGGGAAACAATATTTTATATATAGTGGAAGTGTTAAAATTTGACGTTGGGTTAAAATTTGAAAATAAGGGAGAAAGGAAGAGAAACGGCACAGATATTGTTAAAATTAATCTTTTTAACAGATCGAAGACCGGCAATTTTTTTGAAAATCTTATTATGGGAAAGAGTTACACTCGAATAAAATTCTTACACGCTTCTACGAAATGTTTATACGTACAGTAAATAGGGATCTTGATTTAAATTTTCGGAAGAAGTGGTNGGGAGAAAGGAAGAGAGACGGCACAGATATTGTTAAAATTAATCTTTTTAACAGATCGAAGATANGATAGTCTCTTGCCAGGGAGAATTTAGAGTGGTTATAGTAATGGCGGAGATCTTTCCGACAGAGACGGCCGAGCCCTGTCGCGATAAAAGATTGAGGAAGAGGAGATACAGGGAAACAATATTTTATATATAGTGGAAGTGTTAAAATTTGACGTTGGGTTAAAATTTGAAAATAAGGGAGAAAGGAAGAGAAACGGCACAGATATTGTTAAAATTAATCTTTTTAACAGATCGAAGATAGGCAATTTTTTTGAAAATCTTATTATGGGAAAGAGTTACACTCGAATAAAATTCTTACACGCTTCTACGAAATGTTTATACGTACAGTAAATAGGGATCTTGATTTCAATTTTCGGAAGAAGTGGTCGTTTCTAAACGTAACTCCCCCTTTACAATTACTTTTTCTTTTATGAGTTGAAAGAAACGAAATACGAGATATCTCTCAATGTGTTAATATACAATATTTAATATATAATAATTTTTAATAATAATTTTAATTAAAAATAATAATATCTCTACAACGGAATCTCGAAATATTTTGAGTGCTTGAACCCTGCAAACATCTTCAGCACNCGAAATGTTTATACGTACAGTAAATAGGGATCTTGATTTCAATTTTCGGAAGAAGTGGTCGTTTCTAAACGTAACTCCCCCTTTACAATTACTTTTTCTTTTATGAGTTGAAAGAAACGAAATACGAGATATCTCTCAATGTGTTAATATACAATATTTAATATATAATAATTTTTAATAATAATTTTAATTAAAAATAATAATATCTCTACAACGGAATCTCGAAATATTTTGAGTGCTTGAACCCTGCAAACATCTTCAGCGCCGAGCATGTATTAAGTTTATAAAAAAAAAAACCTAATATTTATTTTATCAACAGTATTAATAATATTTAGACCTAAAATTGGACCACCTTGCGTGCATAACTCTTTCAAAATATTAACAACGATTGACTTTAGAGAACGCATGTATTTCCCGCTGAAGATCTCGCTTGGAACAGGGGTTGTTTCGTAGAACTGTGAAGGAATGTAAAAGGTATCTCGGGGAAGTGTGTGTCCGATTGCAAGAGGAAGACGCATCGATGTGTAAAAAATATTCGTTCCCCTTTCCAGGAGGTGGGATCAAGTTGCTCCTGACGTGTAAAGTTTGCCAGAAGAATCGTTCCGATCTAAGCCCCTCTATAGCCAGAAAGTATGCGTAAAGAAAGCGAGTGGCAATGGAACGCCGAAAGAGAGACAGAAAGGGGCACGCCGAGGTGGGATAGGATTTTGCGGCGGGGCATTAAAAGTTGCCAAGTGGAAAGTTTCTTGCGGGATGATCCCCGCAACGGGCGT
>SMSQ01018992.1:27113-110214 GCA_019453375.1 Ctenoplectra terminalis | reverse complement strand
CGATATTTACTCTAATTATATATTTTACTATTGGTCGCGTCGCCGGTCATCGGTGGCCCCCATAGCGCTGTAGCCAAATCGAGTGCCAGCCACCGGTGGCCCCCATAGCAATCAACGCGTTAAAGGGACTTACAAACCTCTTGAAACACCCTGTACAACATATTCCACCTATGCTGTGGCCAAGTTTTTCGGCGAAGACCTTCGCAGCGAAAGGGTTAAGTTCACTCGCCGATATCTCGAAAGTGAGGCCACGCATTTGTATTGGCCATCAACGATGCGTGTACGCATACCTACATACACGTGTAAAACGTAGACCTGCATAACGTCGTACTCCGCCGGATGCTCGAATGAAACTTTCCCCTACGCGACGGCGAGCACGACGAGAGCAGAGGGAAACGTCTTTCATCGACGCAGACGTTCGAGTCGGCTCGCGAACGACGAGAGCCTGAATTGAGAAAAAAGCAAGGCTCGAAACGAGTTTACAGTCTATGTCGTGCGAAAAGAGAGAAAGAAGAGACGCGCGATGATCCCTTTGAGCATCGAAAAATAGCTCCACCGGCAAACGACCTCGTTAAGTGTAACAAAAAAAAAAGGGACACGCCAACTATCGACTTTGCGTATCCAGTCTTTTGACGCCTCTATCCACGAAATCAAACTGTGAAACGCCGAGACTAACAGTTGGACGAACTCTCGTTACACCAGACGAAAGATAGTCACGTTTAGACACCGTCAGCGTTGCTCGCCGCTATCAAAGATTTCGCTGGTAAATTGGAGATCTTCCCGTGAATTCGGTGGAACATAATCGAGCCTCGTGGTTTCTGTGATCCAGGAAACCAACGACCGGTCACGTTTCGCATCGGCGAATATACAAGCACGCCGGCCAAGACAAATAACAATGGATTACAGGCGCCGATATTGAAATAAACATTTAGCGACACCAATTTTCATCACCGTCCATTTCGATCATCCTAAGCGGAGTGCCAACTGTTTTTCAACCCTCGAGTAACGAAACGGAAGATTGCGAAAGAATTTAGGAGCCAAAAAGCTGGATTTAAAAGCTGACCGGCGTAAATCTTGATTTCGAAACAGAAATAATTCTCGTCGGCGAAGGACGGAGCTCGTTCGCGTACGACCGATGGAAAATCCGAGTCGATTAGGCAAAACGGTGTAAGTAATTAGTTCTGAAGAGGATACCACCAGTCGGGATCTTTATCGAACTTGCCTGAAACGAGCGGAAGAAGTTCCGCGAGGCCGGGTCGTTCGATCGAGGACAGGCTGCTCGATTGAACCGAGGCGACCCGAACTCGATTAAAATGACTTCTGAGCAAAAATTCACACCGATCCAACCGGCAAATTGTTTCGACCCCTGTTATAGAACGGTTGAGGCAGGACATGGTTTTCAGCTGCCAGAAACGATATCGGAGAAATCCGTTTTTAATGGAATTAACCGGTGCTTTATTAATCAACGCGATCCGTACCGTTCCTGACTGGTTCGTTCTAATATGGACACGAAATATTGGTCGTATTTGCGATTTAATAATTTTAATCGTATCAATTTTCGTCACTCACAGCACGAAGCTTCGATAAAAATTAACTTCAACGTTGTATCATATTGTACTATTTTTTTTTTTTCTTTTTTTAAATATGGTATGCGGTCAGGATATTGGTACCAGGTAAAATAAAATTTTTTTTTTTTAGCAGAACCTACAGTTTGATTTGCCTTCGATGCGAATTTCATTGGTCGATTAAATCTCTGGATCAAACTTTTTTTGTAAAAGACTTTCTTCTGAAAAAATTTGTTTTTAGAACCTACATTTTAATTTGCCTTCGGTACGAATTTCATTGGCCAATTTAACCTTTCGATGAAACCGCTCTACCGAGTAACCGCTACAGAACAAAGCTATCAAGAATACAGGGATATATCTTTAACCTGCATCTCACTCCTAAAGACACCGTTACCAACGCCGTACTATACGGTGTAATAAAACCAAATATAAGTATTCCGGAATTCGTTAAATTCTCTCAAACCGTTTCGTTTTACGATCTCATATAAATAGGAAGAGAAGGAACTGGTCCGTGACGGGATGTATCAAGCACAGGTGTACCGAACGAGTTCGGAACGATTGTCTCCAAAAAGGAACCTACCCTTCGTATAAGAATCCACTCCAGATTTCCACCTTTTGTCACAATTTTTTTCACAACATTCTCCGCTCCTTTCCCTGGTTATTCGAATAAAACAAAAAAAAAAAAAAAAATTCCTCTCACCTCGGTCAATCCCTAAAGTGCAGTAAAGCAACCAGATTTACTTTCCCATCGGTGAATTTTATATTTTGCCCCATTACGCGAAGCTCGGAATCGGGGAAGTAAAATCGGGCCGACCGGATTCGGACGTCTTAGGCGTTACGACGAAGTCGTAGCGAGCAAATCTGAAACTTTAACGGGACGTCTGACGCAGCTACGCTTATCCCAGGCCCCGTTCTCTTCCATCGTGCGACGAGGAACGTCGAGACGCACCGTTACGCGAGGAAGACACGGAAAAAGGGTGCTTTAAATCGAACAAAGGCTTTCACGGTAAATGGTGGCGCATATATACCTTGCATGGAAGCCCTTTCGCCAGCCATCCTCTCGATTACGAGCCGTTCGGAAACTTCTTTACGATGGATCCCCGCCGATGACGTCGAGAACTCGCGGCGAAACGACGACCATCTCGCTCGCGGAATGGCCGACCCACGCTTCCTTGATCGCACTCGCGCGAAATCCCAGGGACGTCGAGAAGAAGCCTCGAGCTCAAGCGCGAATTTTATCGTCCCCGGTCGAAGCGTTCCGCAGGCTGCGACGCCAGTTTTTACCAAACTTTTACGCTCGCCGAGCGTTCCAACACAGTTTCGGCGATCACACGCGACGATCAATGGTATCGCGAAATCGGTTCGACGTTGTCGCGAGAAAAAAAAGTTATTGGGTACCTCGAAACGTTTTTTCGTTCTTGTTCCGTCGTATAAAATATGGGGCAAGCTGATCGTTTCGCGATAACGATCAGCTGAAACGCGAAGATCTGAAAGAGGAAAAACAAAAGAAAAAGAAAAAGGAAAAAGAAAGAAGAGAAAAAAGTAGAAGAGGGATTCTCCGGTGATTCAGGAACGCTTACCTCTTGACTCGTGAATTTGAAAACGTTTACTTAGCGCCGGATACGCGTCGGCGAGGCATCGAAACGAAAGAAACAAATCGGATTAAGCGACAGCCGAGAGGATCTGGCTTACTTATTGCTCGATGCGCAATAAGTATCGCGACAACGAACAGATTGGCCGGCTGAGAAGCCGGAGAAGCTGTCCGAGACGCGCGGGGCCGTCCAGACGGGGAAGATAGATTGGGGAAATGAGAGAAAGACGAGGCCGATCAGCTCGATGTAATTTAAAAAGTTCCCTTGTCCCCGTGAAATTGATAAATCGCGCCAAGGTCTTCCTTCCTCGTTCCTTCCACCTTTTTTCCTTCCTCCTGTCGTCTCCGCCCAGCACTTTCTTTCCGGCGTTAGCGCAATCAGCGATAATCTGCTCCTACGAACGATAAATTAGAAAGTCCATTCTTCCAGGCTTGCAGCGTGTCGTTTTCCGCTCGGGACGATTCTTCGCGTGTTTTCTCGCGGCGGGTCGAAAGTTTTTTCTATTCAGAGGCGAAAAGAACTCGAACTCGATGAATACGTAAGCGGAACAGTCGCGATCTCTCATTTTTGTAATGACCACTCTCGAACCGGTTGATCGAAGCATCCTATTTCGATGATAAATCCTGCCGACGCGATAAATTCTGGCGCTCTCGATGATAAACGACGATATTCCAGCCGATGTTTCATTGAAAACTTCGTTCGACCCTTAAACAGGCGCCTCCGAGTCAAACTTTCCGCTTCCGGGCTATTTATTCGCGCGGAATGGATATACACGGTAACGCGTGGCGCAAAGTTTTCGAATGGGAACCGGGAGCGTTGAAATTGCCCGCCTTTTTTGTCCACTCGTTTCTTCGCCTTTCACTGTTTCCCCGCGCTGATCGCCGTCATGAATCTAGCTTGTTTATGAAGCCGGTTATTACGGGCACGTGGAGCAAGAAGCGCATCGGTGGAGAGATGGAATAAATTCAGCCAGACGCGTTGCACGAACGTTTTTGGCGGAGATAAAGAAGAGCTCGTTGTAGAGACCGTGCTTATTAGAATTTTGCCAACGGAATTATTTGCGGAGCTAAAATCGCGACGAAATTAAGGAACCTTTTTAGTCTACTTTTAAACATACCTTTCAAGGTACTTTATATTCGAATAGTAGTCCCTCTTTTAAAATTGAATTTTTATTTTTCTCTCCGTATTACCGTTAAATTTTCTACAGAAATTTTTAAATAATTTTTAAATAATTTTTAAATAATTTTTATAATAATTTTTAAATAATTTTTAAATAATATTTATAATAATTTTTAAATAATTCTGGACAAATATTTCCAATTTAAAATTGAGACACGTTTGCAGGACACGAAACACGCTACATCGCTGCACCTGTAACTCGCATTAAACCCGATATCATTATCGTCGTTATCGTCGCTGTCGCGATCCCTGCCATCCAATCTTGCCGGAGTATCGTTCCCGTTTCATGGTCGCCGGCCACACCCAGCCCATATTCCCGCGGGACGATAACGCGACGTTACAATGTTCGCAAATTCTACCGTACAAATCCTCGGGAACAATCTCGTATTCGGAATTTCTTGCCACATAATGCAGAGCGGCGCTGTATAAAATGTAAATGCCGCGAATGAAAGAGGCGGCGGCTTCGGCGGCTGCTTCGGCGGCGGCACGACACCGGTCTCCGTTTCTGCGATCCACTTGCTGCCTCCTAAGCAGCCTCCGGCGTCTACCGTTATATTAAACATTTATTCGCGTTTGTCCCGGCATTAGCGGCCTATATTTATGCGTATCGCGTTCGACCAACGGGAGGGGAACCATTGTGCTCGCGCGCGAACGATATCGCAGCGACGTGACGCTACAGGATCGCGGGAATAAATTCGCGCGTTCGCGTTAAGTTTTCGTATCCGCCGACGAATATCGGTCGTATTTCATCCAGGTAGACCGTCCTAATGCACGGTATAGAGCGTTCCCTCGGATAAAGGAACCGCGAAAACGTTTCCTCGTGGGTATTAGCGTCATCCCTTTGCCGAAGATTGATGGAGCCATCCTGACAGGATCCTCCTCCTTTGCCTCTCCCTTTCTCTGTGTTTGCTCGTTCCGACCGTATCCCGATTCGAGGCGGGTGTATAAAAAAAAAAAGAAAAAAAAAGAAAAAAAAATCACCCTTCCTGTCTCGCCCTGTACTACCATCCCCCTATAAATGGTTATAGGTCATGTCGATATTTATCACGCGATCGTCGAGGGTCGGAAAAAGAAGGAACGGACCCTTCACTTTTTTCTGGTAGCGAAAAGAAGAAAAAAAAAAAATAGTCGTCCAGCGAAGTACAACCGTAACGATGGTTCTCGTTGGTTAAACAGTTGCGAATCGAGTTACTCGAGCACTCGAGAACGATGCGTTTCTAGTTTCGCACAGCAGTTTTATGTACGCGAAAGGGAACACGCGTCGATGATTTTTTCAACAGACGCGCCACCGTGTTTCGCGTGCAATTTTTTCGACCGCGCGCCGAGGACTTTACGAAAAATTGAATCTACCAAAAGCGTCACGTTACGTTACCGTCGAGAGCGGACCGGTAAATTTATAATTGTTTGATCAAGTTCGCTCGCGTCGCGCCCAACGTTTGTTACAACATTTCCAGCGCGACGTTCCGTTGCCATGGAACCGTCGAGACGATGAAACACAACGTTGCTCGCGCGGTTTGAATCGGGCGATGCGCGCCGGTGAAAGAACGGTCTCCGTATCCGGGCCAGATTTATATGCAATCCCATTCGCGGATCCGGTCGTTTCTATAAATATTACCAAGATTCCTGCGCGTTCACCTTGTATTTATGACGCGAACGTAGCGGGGATTCGAAACGATTCGATTCGAAAGCGTCGATGCTGTACCGTTTCTCTCGCGACAATCCGCGGATAGTAGATTTGTCGTCTCGCAGGGCTCGCTAAATTTTCCACGGATCTCACTGGGCGATCGAACGCCCACGATTCTTATAAACTGAGAGCACAGAGTGAGAGAGGAAAGAAAGATGATACCGGGCTGTAGAAAGGAAACGAGATCGTCCCTTTGTTGCGACGTCCACCGAAATAAAAACCGACGCAATACTTTTTGCAAATGCAATGCTTTCCTCGGGTTCCTATTAAAAGATACTTTACTCTTCGTCGTGTTCTTCGTTTCGTTTTTTTCTTTATTTTTATTTTTATTTTTATTTATTTTTTTTTTACGCGGAAGAACGCTCGTTAGTAGCGGAGCTATAACGATAGCCTCTCGCGAAAACGTTTAATTAAATCGAGGCATCTTCCCTTGGACGAAAGGGAATTTAATTTTGCGAACACGATGCCAGGTATCGATAAGTTAACCGATTGAACGGGCGAACAGGTGTGTATCGATGACACAAACCGCCCCGAGCGTTCAAACGGCAAATGGGTTAATGGGCTCCCTGAAAACGATAGTCCACGGGGTGGTTCGCACTTCTGACGAAACGAGCTCCATCCATCCGCGATCGCATTTCCCAGCAAAAACATTTTCCTCTGGTTCCTTGCGCGTACGTTGGGTCGATCTCGTCCATGTAAATTTCGCGACGCCGGCGAACCTGGCTGCGCTGTTTGTCCGGAAATTCCGATTGACCGTCGAACGAGACGGTTGCCCCGTTTAACCCCGATTCGTTTATCGAACTACCATCTCGTCGATTAAATCGATCGAACGGAAGGGGAAAGAAAGGCAAATCGAAATGGAGATTATACTCCGTATCAATATTGCTTTTTTTTTTTTAATTCTGTGCAGGAATATTTAATACCAGAATTACCTACGATTAAATATTACTTGTTTCTACTTGCTTCTACCGAAGAAATCAAAGCGGAAGATGTATAAAAATAATATGTAATGATAATGAAACAAAGCTTTACCCAGATTTTTAACAGAGAATCACGGAAAAAATTCCCAAAGGCGCCGTAGTTGATTTATAAAATTTCCGTGAAAAATTAAAAATGAGTTATTTTTACTACTTTGGTAGTTCTAGTGTCAAGGAAATATTCTGGAATACCTGTTGATACGGGAAGAAAGATGTTAACAAGTAGTACGAGTAGCGGTACACCAGGAACGTAAACAGGAACGGTTAAAAAAGTTAATTCGATGGGATAAAAAAGTTTGCGCGGTACGGGAAGGAAATCGAAGATAAAAAGGAGAACGACGGAGTCCCGCGGGTCGCGATCGATCGACATATCGGATGCCTGAAATTTTTCCGCTGCGTCACGGCACGCGGCTAATCGAGGCAATAGAACAGAAGAAAAGCGGTTATCGACGCGTCCATCGAGTCAATCGATCGAATCGGCTTAACCACGCTAGAAACGCAAAGTGGTTACCGGTGAAACGAGGCTGCCTACGAGAGAGTCGAAGGAGGCGTTGGGACACGGAACAACGAAGACGACCGCTGCTGGGTAGGAAAGGGAAGGCAGACGAGCCAGGAATTTATCATTTCGTAGCTGAAGTGCCGTAGTGGCGACAAGGCTGAAATTGCAGTATTTGGGAGTCGAGTGGAGGCTCGAGCGGAGAGGAATGGAGTGGAGGATTGGAGGGCCACGAGACAGCGACAGAAACACAGAGGAAACTGCGGGGTAGAAAGGATGCCTCGGCGAAGGTTGTACCTGTCTCTGGCAAAGAGGAAGCAAGAAAGAGCAAATGGGAGCAAGAGGGAGTACAGGAGAGGGCCAGACGACGCGACCGACGAGAACAAGAGAACAAGAGAACAAGAGAACAAGGGAACAAGAGAGCCAGAGAAAGAGATAGAGAAAGACAGAGAAATGGGGGAATGGGGCAAAGAGAACACCGGTAGGATGGCTGAAGAGTGAAACAGTTGGAGAGGACTACGGAATTCTATTAGAGGAACGAGGACGAGCAAGAACAAGCTGCGATCCTAAGCGACGATTCCCCGGTAGCCACTCGTATCGTCCCACTCTCGTCTCTTCGCATCTGCTTTCGATCTTTCTCTCTGTCACTCTTTAGACATTGCTGACAGTAGTCGGCCGAGCGGAGCGCGCCGGCCAGCCTGCCTGCCTAAACCTCTGCCTACACCACTACCGCACTGCGACAATTTGATAGCTCGATCGGAGGCCCTCGAGTATATCCCAGCCGTCCCTCCTACCCCTCTTTCCACCCCTAACCCCTCTTCCCACGCCGTTGCCCCGAATCTCCAACCCCCATGCAACGTCCCAATGAAATCGTTGCCCCTTGCGATCAACCACCGCGAACCCATTAGGGGTCCGTCTATAGTTGCGGCATACATCGACGGGAAAATTTAGTTCCTCCGCATCCACCATAATTTTGCGATACACCGAAGGAGAAATATAGCGGAGCGAACGATGAATTGTTGCGGCTGCACTGGTTATCTATGGCCGTTCCCGGAGCTCTGTTCGCCGGTGTATTCGCGCTGCGCCGTCAAACGTTCGTTACTTCGATCTTAATTTAAGATAGCTCCCCTCTCGAATTGGCTATCTGTTTACCATGATCGTTTCGCTAGGATATCGCCAGGCATTGTGATCGATCTGACCGATCTTTTTCGGTTCGGAAGGGGAACAGAGGGATCGATCGAGAGTCGAGAGACTTGGTACGTAGCAACAACCGTTCTCCCTTACCTATAATAGAAGTGGAAAGAAGTTGTGGCAGAAAGCACAAGGAAGCACGTAGGATATCGAATCCGTAACTGTATAGATCAAAGATATCCACGCATGAGAACCTTCCAATTACAGGTCGCGCCCAGAAGACGACGACTTCTTTTCATGCAGCCTGGATCGAACTCGAGAGAGAGAGAGAGAGAGAGAGAGAGAGAGAGAGAGAGAGAGAGAGTTCGACCGCGCGAAATGTGCCTATACACCAGAAAGGCGACCGAAGAAGAAGAAAAATAGGGATAAAAGAGAGAAAAAGAAGAAAAGACAGAGGAAGCGAGACAGAATGGCCGACGTGGAGGGCGTCAATAACGCTCGCTTCACAAAGGGTCGCGATGAGAGGATAAATCGTCGAAGAGGCGCGACGCCGCAGCCTTTGTCGAAGCAACCACCTCGAGGCAGTGTTCCTACAGCCACGCCCCGGAAACCTTTGCCTGCCTCGTGTCAATGGAGACGAGGCCTTATTAGGATCGACGGTAATTTGTCGACGGGGAAGTTTGCTGATGAGGATTCCGACTATAAGCTGCAGCCTCCAGACCGCCGAGAACGTCTTCGTCGAAGCGGATCCCAGTGTGGAGAAGGGTGCGAGACAACCGGGCTGCCTCCGACCGTCGCGGATTCGAATGTGCCGCTGATTGGACAATTTCGGCTGTTCGATACAATCTCTCTGCTCGTCGCTTAATTCGTCGCTTGATTCATCGCTACACGTTCTCGTTGGTTCGTTTCGAGAAACCACTTATGGGGACAGGGTGATTGGCTGGTCTTCCGAGTCTCTCGAAACTTTTTTTCATCGACGTATTCATTGCTGCGGGAGGGACCGATGATCGGGGACACGCGAGTGTGGTGGTACGGCAGTATTTCAAAAGTTTTCGGTAAAAAAAATTCTTTAATATGTAGATAAAAAATTGTTAAACGGAGGCGTGAGAAAATTAGACTATCGTACCGTTTTCTGCCCTCAAAAAAGAAAGAAAAAAGAACGGATTATTGGACTGCATAAAAGAATCAAAGTTTAATCTTCCAGTGCAGACGAAAGACTCTTGACTATCGAACAGGAAGTTCAGTCTCCGCGTAGGGCGAGTTACGGCTCTCCTCTCGGAGTTTTAGCGGAATGCGGAAACCGCGCGATGCGTAGCTACCAGAAACGATGCTTCGACAGCTCGTCGCGCTTCGACGCTGCGAAACTACGCTTCCCCGTGCCCAAAGTGAAACTTCAGACAAACTCTGATTGCCGTGTGCACCCCCTTGCTCGCACGCTCCCGCGCATAAGCGTCTGTACGCGTCTATTCGCGTCTACTCGCGTCTACCCGTGTTCGTATAAACCTGTGGTAAATTCGTCTGCTCGAAAGGAAATCCTCGAACGAACTTCTGACACGGACAGCCCGGCCTCGTTTGTCTATTCTCCGCATTTACATGCATATCCTCGTGTTTTGGCATCGCAGCGATCCGATTCGTGACTGTTGTTAAGTAAACTTTGAATACGTTACGAATACGCCCCATTATACTTAAATTACGTTTCGCATTTTAATGGCCGCATTTACGCGACCGTCCGCAGACGCTAACCGATTCGAATAAAAGAAGAGGAAGGACAAGCGTAAGAAGGCGACCTGCCTAGGTTGCTAGCCTCGGAACGATGCAACGGACCCTTGTCACGGACAGTTGGAGACTTTCGAATGACCCTATTAATTTCCAGCACCGCCTACACCGTTTCCTCCCAGCCAGAAACCTTGCTCCTACCACCCCCGTGGTTCCCTCCACTTACCTACCTCATTTCGTTCCCTTCGCACTCGATTCTCCATTATTATCGTCACTCCGTGGTCCGGCAAAGCGAAGTACACGGAAGGTGGGCGTCCTGAAGCCGAGTGACAGGGTCCATTAGAAGCGGTTTACTTAGGTCCTTCAGGATTAGTCCCGCCTCTACTTGCGGGCTCCTCGTCTCTCTTTATCTCACCCGCCACCCCCGTCCACTGTTCGCCTGTACCGATTCTATCATCTGATCCCATCAACCGGCAAGAAACACCAGGACGCACAAAAGAAGCATCAACGAAATCACGTTGGGAAGGAAACGGGACCGATATCTCGCACCAGTTCCACGGAAAAACCCTTTTGCGTCCTCCTGTTAGGTGCACCGTACGAGGGATCGGCTTTGCAGATAAATCTCCAAGCAACGAGACGAACGGGATACTTCGGTCGAGAACTGCGACAAATGATCTCACAAGATGCATCGTTATCTCTTGGTTCGTTCTCGAGAAAAGACTCGCTCGCTCGTGGACGAGTCGCTTAATTAAAAAAAATCTCATCCTGCATCTCGAAGTTAAGTTTCCTTTTTATCATGGGCCTTAATAACTGCGCGGGACCAACGCGCGCAGCGAGCAACTTTATTACGTCTAATACCTTACAGGCGTCGCGATGAGATTTTTCCTCGTTGTTGGCTATTACTCCAACTCCAGCCTTTCTCGCGCCACGGACAATGGACCCATATACAAGAAGCTCGGCGGCGAAACGCTCGGAAACTTGCCGCGCGGGCTCGACCTCGTCGAGAGTCGACGCGGATGAAGTCGAGAGAAAATAATCGAGGCACCTCGATCGTCTACTGGGTCAGAAAGTGCTCGATGGCGAACGGGCAAAAGAGCAGGAAACCGTTCGATGGCTGACGGCCCGGAAACGATCCTCGGTTCGTAAACAAATTTCGCATTCATCGTCGACGCAGCTGCGCGTTTTCCCTTGGAACCGCCATCGGGATTCAGGCTCCGTTTCCAGTAGCGTTTGTTTCTATCGGTTGCGCGACCTCTTGTCTCGTTTGCATTCGCGCTCCGAAAAGAACTTTTTTGCGGCGACTCATCGTCGTTTTATATCTGATTCGTGTCTGATTTATGTCTGATTTATGTCCGATTTATGTCTGATTAGTCTGATCTATGACCGAACTATGTCTAATTCATGCCTAATTCATGTCTAATTCATGTCTGATTCATGTCTGATTTATGTCTGATTTATGCGCCACCACGGTCGTCCTGTTTCTCTCCGCCTCTCTCGAAACCGCGCCGCGACGACTTCCGTCTCGCTCGTTCCTCGTTCCCGTATAATTCGCTCGCGACGCCGGAAAATCACGGCACAATTAACGTTCTGTTTCGCGTCCGCTTCCGGCCAACGAGCATTCCTCGTCGCGGCGTGTTTTTTTTTTTCCATTTTTTTTTTTTCTTTCTTCGCGTACACTGTGTCTCGTTAAACGAACGTTAAATTAAAACTCGCGGTCGTTCGACTTTTGAGTTTCCTCGTGGATCCAGCGAAATTTTCTGCCTGTCCCGTTCTTGCACGAGACTTAAGTAAAATTAAGTAATGCACGGCAAGGAACGCATTAGCATTTCCCCATAAATTCCTGCTAAGCCGTGAGTAATTACGATCCCTTCGCGAGACCACTTCGCGAGATAACTGCCACTCGATGCTACTCCGCTCGGCTTCCTTCGTGCCAGACGAATCGCAACGAGTTCCCGTTCAACCTTCTAACCGCGTTACTCGAGGTTCTTTCCAATTACCCAGAAATCTGTTCTATTGTTAAACATCTCGCGATGATCCGTTTCGTGAGACGTTCGAATCTTGTCTTCAAGGAAACGTTCATTTAAGGCGTTTACGATACTCCAGGGGGAAATTGTAAAATTTCATCGCTGTTCTTACGATGTTCTGACAAAATGACCTATAACATTTTACGCGAGGATTTTTTACGCAACAAAAAAGACATTACCATATTAGATGCTCCAAGTTTATGGTATCAGAAAATGTTACACTACTTTATCGCTTACTACCCTCATCTTTGTAACAAAACCAGNCTCTTCGAATCGTAAAATGATCGTGGAATCCCAAGATATCGATGTAAGATCTTTGCACACCGTCGACAAGACTAAAGTCTTTCTCTGGACTGCGACTCGAGAGAAAAGAAACACGAAAAAGCAGGTACAAAATCTCCCAGGACTTTTCGTGTTCCTTCATCGATACCTATCGATACTGGCAGCGGACCAAGGTGGCGAGAGTTGCGTCAGCTACGTAAATTGGTTTAAGGGATTTGACCGAGGACGAGCTTAATACTCCGCGTCCTGTGCTCGTTATGGGTCCAATCTACGCCTCCGGTCCGAGGCAAAATCTGATTCTGTGTTCCACGCACGCGACGTAATTCCTTCGTTAGCGCTCGAAAACTTTGGATTACGCGTGCGTATCGCGAGTGCGTCGACCTTTTCCGAGCGAAGCGAATCGAAACGCCGGCGATCCGATAAAAAGCAATTACCGCGAACAACAGTGACAGTGCTTAACTATGGGACATATTCCGCTTTGTCCATTTTTTTTTCTCTTTTTTCCATTTTTTTTTCTCTTTAATTCTCGTCGAGCCATCTGCAATGCTCGCGTGCTGTTGACACGACGATACGTCGAAGGTTGGAAACGGGGATAAAAGGAAGATTCGACGTAACGGACGTTTCGGAATAATATCTTGTTATCAACGACTACTTGGAGGAACGTGTTTAAACGAGAAACGAGAAACACCAATTCCAATTCTCTACGTCGCTCTGTCTGGAGACGCGTCTGCAATAATAGACGCTTTCTTTGCTTTCTTAGTAAACACCGGCGCAGGGCTCATTACTATACAGTTGTCAAGGGCAGCAAACAATGATGCTTCTCCCCGAAGCTTCTCTTGTGACTGGCTCGAGCAAGGCACGTTGAAATTAGAAGTTTTCGCGCTTAACGAACCACTAAGGATCCAGCAGCGTGTACTTTCAAAACAGCTGCGAATAGACGACGGCAAACCCTGAGAGAAAATTGTCGAGTCGACGTTGAAAGTTGTGGAGATCGAACGGTAAACGAATAAATAATAGCAGGCGAATTTATCGTCACTGTTGGTGGAATGTATACACAGAGAACTTTAAAGAACTTAATAGACTGTTTAATGGGGGGATTTGATATAAGTACGAACTGAAAACTTTTGACGGATGGTATATAGCAGAGCTGGAGAACCTCTTTATCGTTAGAGGCCACATTTAAATTAATCGATATTAAATAAAGAAATACAATAGAAAAAGTTTAAGTTGAAATTATGAATTTTCAAATTGTCGCGATCTGTATAATTAAATATTAATTAATACCAGAGCTAGCTTCTATGAAGACCCCATAAGAAATTCACGGAGGCTGCACGTTCCTCATCTATGATTCATAGGGCAAGTTGAGAAGTGACGACCCATTTTTTTTTCTTTTCTTTTTTCTTTTCTTTTTTTTTCTTTTTTTTTTTCTTTTTTTCAAATCGATGCATCGGAAATTCCTTTCACGTGTAAATGAAACAAATTTATTTGCTAAAATAAATATACCCGGATTTAATAACATCAATCGCGAAAAGAGCCATCTAACTCAGAATTATTCCTACAAATCTATCGAACTTTCAATTCCAAATAGCACAGCGTATAAAACAGTTTAACATCCCTGCTAATTTTACAACCTTATTATATTGCTCCAAGCAACTGTACGAATATCAATGATCGGATCACCGATTTCAATTCAAACAACGTTCGAACACGCGTCGAAATTATTCCAGGGTATCGACGCGGACTCGATGATTAAATTAATGTTTCGCGACAAGCGGTCTCGATCGAGCTGAATTAACACGCAACGAAATCCTATTAAGCTTCGAATATCTGGTCCGAGCGGCGTGTAGACAAAGCTTATTACAATGACTTACTCCCAGCGTTACAGTCGAGCAACGGACATTTCCTCGAGCCTCGTGCTCGCTCTTACGCACGATCCTTCGAGTGGAACGGTGAACGTTCTCCGTCCGGTACCCTCGCCGGGACCACGTCTCTCGATCTCCCTGCCTTATCCATAAACCACCATTCGAAATTCCAACGCAGCGTCGTGCGTACGCAAGCTTATGGCCGACCGTCCGCAAAACCGTAAACAGCCCTTAAACGCGCCCTTAATTCTCATCCCCGTCGGAGCTCGGCTTCTCTCTTGCTCCCTTCGTAAGTGACTGTATATATATTTGTATACGTGTACGGTGAGAGCAGTAGGTGAAAACGCGGATATAACTTTTGGGATAATACGCGAAAACGCGTAAACAAGAATCTACGCGTGAAGGTAATTGCTTGTTGAGAGCGGTCTTTAATTGGCTTGCTGATTAATTGAGAAACGAGCACCGTGGTGGTTGAGAATAAATGTTTATGTTTTGGTTTTATGGTATTTTAGCGTGATATATATTTTGTTGATATGGTATTAATGGTATTAATATTTTTGGTATTCTGTATGGTATTTTTAAGCTCTGGGTGAGTTGGAGAGCGATGGCTTTTTTTTTGTGTTTTTTTTTTAATTGGTACATTCTGAGAAATGTTTGGATTTATAATATTAATTTTACGGTGGTTTAAGTATTTCTTAACACTTTTGGGGCGGGAGACAGAAAGTTATATTTTATATGATGGGATCATCGTGAAGTGAGAAATTGGTAAATTAATTGACGCTTAGATTTATGTTTCCGCTGTTAAAAGTTCATAGAAGTATTTTAATTAGGAATTGTGTAGTGGAAAATAGGAAGTCTTCGCGAATGGTGGACAATGTGTTAATATTTGTAATATTTAATACGCTACAAAAAACATTTCGTAGACACGAGATCGAGTCGTCTCACCCGAAATTAGCCTATATGCGAAACATAAAAATAAAAAATTCGATAACTACACTTCGTCGATTCAATATACCAATAATCTAACGTAAATATAATAAATTAGAATACACGGAACTGAAACAGATTATTTAACATTCTAACTAATTTATCTCGATTTAAACACGCATGATTCCTAAACTTTCTCCCGGTTAAAATTCTGATGGAAAAAATTGTCCACGGGAACGATTATGTAAACGTCTGTTTTATAGTTACCTTTTACGATACACGCTGTATAAATACACACGCGTTCATCGTTCCCCGGCGTCCACAGGGATCGCCTTCATAAATATCTCAATCTTCCCAACGACCGCGACGCTCGGCTGGCAGACTGATCGATCGGAAAGAAGCATTTGCGAATCGATTGCTTCCGGGTATAACGAGTTCTTGTGCAATTTTTCCTACGAACGTTGAGAAGCACGGCCTTCGAGATCTTCTCGACGATTTTTCTCGCGTCTAGAAAGGAATTACGAAAGCGTCGGCCTGTCCGATGTAACTAAGCATGGCTCGTTATTACACAGATTTTTTTGCGTCTACCACCTTTCGTTTGCCGAACACGAATAACGCGAAACGCTGAAACAGCAGGAAAAATAACAAGAATAATAGAAAGTCTATAAATCGTAAAAGTACAACTCGTTCGGTTGATGCATTTCATACGAAAATAAATTCAAAGGTTGTTTAGAGCGATTCGAGTGAATTCTCTGATAGAAAGACGTTGCTTTTGTCAACGACGATGCTGTGTCTGCTCGCTGAATATTGCAAACGATATGGACCACGTTCTCGTTTCGGTTTGATTCGACGATCTCTTCCCTATCAAAAGGAGCAGAGCCTTTCCTGCACCGAAATTATGACCGGAACGAGCTTCATCTTCTAGAAAGCATAATATCGAGAATCCAACCGAAGATTCTTTGGAAGCGAAATGAGTACACGAGCGTATACCCGATCATTTTCTAAGCGTACAGAAAACTCAAGTTGAATCTTTCTGTTCGATGAGAGGAAACGAATCGTGGATGATTGTGCATACGTACCGTTCGTAACAGAATCTTATCGAAGGAACTCAGATGGCTGAGATATTGCAGCTGTCTTCCAGTCGTAATCGAGTCGAACAAATTAATACGATAATAATCCGTCCGGGGATAGAATTTTCTTGGGCTATCGATTTCCAATTACATTCGCCGCCGTCATTAAATTCGCGTCGGGCAACGAGATTTCGCGAACGATATCTGGCCGATAACGATCGGCTGGCCCATTTTTACCTAATATCGAAATTCGTTGAAAACTCGTTACCATCCATCCACCAGCCGATTATCGCCGCCTATATTCCGACCCGGAAGACTTTCCCGATCACTTGGACCAATTTTCGCTTCCTCGACGCCAGGGATAATTAGAGAAGAAGTCTAGATAGACTTCCGACCATAGATTTGAGAGAACACGAGAATATTCGAGGATGGATCCAGGTTTGATCCGTTGGATTCTAGAGGTAGGAAAGTGTACGTGCGAACGAAAGACACGTGGCGATCTCGTTTCGATCCGAAGAGGAGCGCCGAACCAAAGAAACGTAACGAAAAGAGAAAGATAGAGAAACAGAGCAGCAGGGTGAAAGCAAGAGGGGAGTAGAGGCGTCACGACGCCGAGTAACACAACCACACCCTTCGAAGGACTTGCTGGATCGATAGGCACACTACCCTCTGCTAGAGCAGAGAAAGAGGAAAGTGGCGAGAGCGCGAGACAGAGAGAGAGAGAGAAAGAATGAGACAGAGACGGGACAGAGAAAGAGGATAAGACAAATTGCCAGAGATCTCACCGCGCGCTGCTTCATCCGCTTTCTTCTTTCCTTGCCTGTCTGTCTATGTACCTACTTCCTTTTTGTTCCTATCTTTTTCTTTTTTTTTCTTTTTTTTCCTTTTTTTTCTTTTTTTTTCTTTTTTCTTCTCATTTTCCTCAGTCTCGGTTACCTGCCACCGACAATCGACGCGTGTCGCGGCGAACTTCTTCGACGCCCGCGCGAAGTCTCGGACAACACAGGGAACGCGTACGCGTCCTCTCTCCGCGCGACCTTTTTCCACGCGAATTTTCAATCTCGGTCCATATTGTCGAAGTAACCAGGTTACCGGAGCAAATTCACGGTGACGTCGTGATCGAGCGAGGTACACAGGGAAAGGGATACAGGTGCGCGTAATCGAGTTTCATCGAAAAGGGGTGGGAACAAGGGGTGGCTGTGTAGGCGCGTAAAAGGCTGCAGTTAAATTGATTTCGTTCCGAGAGGGAAAAAATAACTGTAAATAACATTTCGAGCCGACTAATGACCGCGAACAAGCAGCACGAGAGCAAGTTCGACACGTTCGCGCGAGCCTGCTTTATACGTACCGGAGGACTACCCGCCTCGACGCTACCCCGTTTTATAGAAACTCGTCGACGACCCTCTCTACAAACCGTCGACCAACCCTCTCTCCCAATTAGAGCCGCTAATCCTTGGAGGAGTATGTTGCAAATTAAAGCGAGGCGGGAAGGGCTCGCTTCAATTACCGGCGCGTTTCGCGGAAAACATCGTCGAGACACAATAGAAGCCACGCTCATTCGTTTCGATCGATGAGCAGCCAGGAACGTTCCAGTTTCAACTGTGTCGCGATACGATTAAATTTCCTTAAATTTTACCAGCGTTAACGAGAACGTTCCTCGCGTCCCAACCCTGTCGCGTATATTTTTTTTCTTTTTTTCTTTTTTTTTTTCATTCGTTCGGTGCGAAAACTTGGCAATTCTGCGACAGACTTCCGCCCTTTCAACCTATCAGCCGGAACGTCACGTTCTTCGAGGCTTTTCACGAGTCCTCCGCGCGCTCATTGTTCCATTGTCGGCCAGACACGCGGCAGCCATGCAGTTCATACGCGTGGAAAACTGGCGCGATGTTCGCCGCGAAACGTACGTAAATCAGAAGCTGTTGAACCGCGGAAACAATGATCTCGCGAGCTGGAAGATTCGGGGATCGGAGGAAGAGCCGGGTACACCGAGGACCTTTTGTCGCTACGAAAAGACTCCGCGAACCGTGAACCGACCATGGAAACAGAACGTAACGACCTTAACAAGCTGGTCCGCTAGCGACCACTGCCCTAACCGAGCATATAGTGAAATGGACATGAAATGATGACGACACGGTGGAAAGGGGACGATGAGGTATATTCTTTGAAACGTAGGGAGGATGTGTTAATTGTTGACCAAATTATTATTCTCTGCGATGACAAATATATAGTAATGTTAGGTATAATAATGTACCTGCTAAATTAGGTTCGTACAGGAATAGATTTTGGTTTATGAAACAGAGTATCCTATTCGCTTTTTTCCTATTACTATTTTTATTTGTTATATTTTGCGCTATGTTACTACTTTTTGTTATTGTTATTATCCAATTTTCTAATCAATTATAAAATTACCGTGTGGTTTAGCGCATTATTTTACTTCGACGCGATTGATGAAAAATAAAATATAAACGCGTCGGAAATCAAATATTCTTGCCCAAAGGTGTAACAGTAGAATTAATTACTATAATTACAGAACCGATAAATTTTCTATCGGAACCATATCCCTGGACGGGAATTCGTTAAATAAATCGACGTGGCAACTAGCACGATCCAGATTTAAAGCGGTACAGATTTTACAGCAGCTCGCGTCGCCGTTCGTGAATTCTATCGGCCCCAGGAGCAACGTAAGTTCGCGAATACATCCCCAGGGGCGAATCTGGCCAGCCATGTACGTTCTGACCTCCGTTCCATCCTACGTGGCAACCTAACAGCGTATCTATTTTCCTCTATTGCAGGCGCAAAGGTAGCGTCGCTGGGAATACCGTCGCGACGCTGTCCCAAAAATAAGAATTAAGATGTCGTCATTTAATCATCGCGTTCAAACACATTTCCCAACGATGACACCGTTCCTCTTCTGATTGCCGAACGACGTAATCTCTAAGATGTTACCAATTAGAAGAAAACGGGCAGAGAAGTTCCCGGTAAGTTTAATATCTTTCTCAAACTTCCCTCGGATCGTTGGCTTAATCCCGAAAAGACATACAAGTCGATTTAACAAATCGTTTAATTCGACATCTGGATTTTCCTTTCCGCCTCACTATCGTTCCGATCGGTGGACATTTTCGTAAGACGCTACGGAATTTTTTTTTAATTTCTTATAGAAATTTTATAAACTTCCTACGGTACATTTTTGAGGATTGTAAAATATTGGTCTTCATTTCATTAATTTTTTATATATTTTTTAAATATTTTTAATTAATATTTTTTTTTTTACTAAACATTTTTTATTTTGATTTTCTTGATACAAATAATTATACTTCAACGATCGATAGTTCTAATATTAATATGAAATGGAGGATTTTGAAACACTAGAGTACCCAGTGACGTTTCCTTACAACCCTCTTTGGTCACACTCTTTCCAATTCTCATGAAAAATATACAATTGAAAAAGAATGGATCAAAGAAGATTACCAACTAATCACTTTTATCGCTCATATGTTCCACTCCACAATATTCCAGTCACGACTAAGAGAAAGAAAAGCGTTAAATACAGATCGACCCTCTCTCTATTTATACCAGCTCCCCAGACTCCAGATATCAATGTTTCTTCATGACGATTTATAAAAGCAATCTTCACGAGGCGAACCGTGTCACTCTTCCAAGATATTACCAGCGCGAGAAGACAAGAAGAAGTGGGAAAGGGGATGAAAAAAAAAAAAGTGGCAAGCCAGAAACGAGGGGAAGAACGGTGTGCCGGAAGGTTACGAAAAATCGAAGAAACGAAGGGTCAAATGCCCCCGTGATGGATAACCCGACAGAAGAGGTTCGAGCGTATAAAATTGATCAGCGAACCAGAATCATTCGATTGTACTTCCTGCTCGTTGTCTGTCCCTCTCCTTCTGTCCCGTACGGCGGTGCTCGTTCCATTCATTCTCCTTCCGCGCCGTACGAGGTCGATAACTCTGATTCTCTTCGTGGCCACCCCGCATCGTCTTGTCGATACTTTATTTTCACCGTCCTGTTCAATGACCACGGTCCACGGCCGATCGCCGATGAAAATACTTCCGTGGAATTCATGTACCGGGCAAGAAAAATTGCTGCCGTTTCTGAGATACAAGAACAGGGACGTGTCTCGTGAAACTCTGTATTTTTAATCGCGTACGGTTTGTGCGATACAGGCAGAAACTTGCTGCGCTATTGGATAACTTCCCAACCAGGTGAATCAGTATCCATCGATCATCATTTTCCCGTGAACAAAAGTCAATTTCACGTTCCGCGTTTACGCGGATGCACGGCTCGATTGCGGAAACGGGTACACCCGGTACACAACGAGCTGATAACGGCCCGTACGAGTTGCGTAGGGGATGTAAAGTTAGCGTGCTCTCACCGGCTGACTCGAGGAAAGGGATGTTTCTGGTGTTGAACGAAGCGAGGAAGAGAGCGGGAGAAAGACACAGAGAAAGAGAGACAGATGAACAGACAGAAAGAGAGAATCGATGGAAATAAAGATGGAACACGAGAATGTGTGCGAAAATGGAAGAAAGAGAAACGTCGTTGAACACAGAGTCCCGGGGCAGTAAATACTTATCAGTGTCGCGCAGAATTTCGACTCGCTGGCTTTCTTTCACCGAACTCCATAAAATAAAAATCGATCCTGAAGAGAGAACCGGCTATCCACGAGGAACACTCGGTTACCAGCTACTCGTTCCTTTTTCGAACCATTTAAATATTCTTATTATTCTTTTTTTTTCTTCTTCTTCTTCTTCTTCTTCTTCTTCCTCTTTTCTTGCTTATTTTATTCTTTCACCGAACGAACAAATGAGTCGTAAAACTGGAAAATAACGCGGCTTATGAAAAGATGCTCGGAGCTTGCGGGACCAAGTTCATGAAGTGGCGCAACAACGAGAGAACATTAAGAGGGAAGCTTCCACGAGATCCTACGAAATATGTCGTAGCACGAAGAGGGAGGAGAAGAAGCGCACGCTTTGCATAAAGCATCGTAATGCATTCAGCGTCAGTTCGCGAAGCGTTTCTTCTTAAACCACGTTTAAAAAAAGAGGAGGCCAAGAGCGGAGAGGGTACGGAAAAAAGTGAGCGAGAGAGAAGGGAGGAAAATAACGCAGGAAGCTTTGAAAGTTTCGCAGGGAAAAGTTGGCGGAAGTGCGGCGCTGCCACTAAACGACTTTCGTCGTACGTACAGCTTCGAATTTCATTTTGGAACGCTGAATCTTATTAAGAAGTAAAGTCGTTCTGAAAGTTCTCGAATATCGTGGACGGGCTTTCCCTTATAAATCCTTAGCTCAACACGCTACTTCACGTCGGCTGAAAGCTGCCCCTGGAAAAATCCAATTTGGGGATGGAAGCGATTACAAACCTATCGTCAACGACGAAAAATTTCTGAGTTTCCTCTGCTCCGACCGTGGCACGCTTCCAGACGAAAACGCGCACGGGAACGATTTTCAATTACGGAAACCGCGACACAGGGAGGAACAAACGTAGTCCGATCGTGATTTTTACATCCTCTCTCGAGCGATAATAATCCTTTTCAGGGTGGCTCGAACGCAATAAGGATTTCATTACGCCATCGAAATTATTCCGAAGAGTTCTCGACGATAACGACGTCTTGCGATGGTGGCAAAGAGGGAAGAAAAAAAAATAGGAGAAACGAAGCAGAAAAGAGAAAGAGGGAAAGAGGTTAAAAAAAAAAAGATTTTTATTAACAATCAATTCCCTCTTAACAGCCCTCGGTAAAAGCTTACCTTTACCAGGAACTCAATATCGAGTCGATCTTAATGACTTTCTCAGACACTCAGCCGCATAAAAACCGCGCGAGCACTTAATGAAGGTAATTTAAAGCCGTCGAGTAAAGAGATCAGATTTTACCGCAAGCTTCCGTGCTCGCGCTCGGAATAATCGAACCCGAAACTCGCGATCCATCGAACTGGGGCACGGAACGTCGATGAAAGAGAGCAATAGCGAGAATAAGAGGGGGAAAAGGAGCAAAAGGAGAGAGACGAGAGAAACGTGAAAAAGAAAAAAAAAGAAAAAAAAAGGAAAAGAAAGGAAAAGAAAGGCAGGGTAGAAAAACGAAGGGGTGCGAGAAAAAAAAATTGGAAAACAAAGGGGAAATATTCTAGGCCTTTCCCATTGTTTGAATTTCGAGTCATCTCTTTAATCTGACCTCCGGTCTTTCCTGATCCCGCGCGACGTCCCCCTTTCGAACGGCCATCTTTAATTACGGCCACTTTAAGTCACCGCCAAGATACCGCCAACGTCCCCAGCGGTTCCAACAGGAACTCCAAAAACAGCAGACGAGGGGCCGTGCTTCTGCCACTAACGAGAAGATTAAAGGGAGTGAGAGAGGATAGTATCTAATCAATCGCACCTTCGTGGAAATCAGGTCTCTTTAGCAACAAAATCCAATCCTATTGTCCCGATTATCCCCGTGCTTTAAATCGTTCTCGCGATTCCTCGATCGCGATAAATCTTTATTCATTGGAAACTTTGAAACCGCGAGCAATTCGGATTAATTAAATAAAGAAAATCCCACGGACGTTCCACCGATATTCCCACGGTGGACCACTGATTCCCTAGCAAAGCTACGGGCGATAAGTTCGATTAAGCGGTGTATTTACGACGACGCGCATTCACCGGCTACAAACTGGCGAGGTGTGAGTTCGTCCTTGAGTCTTAACCAGGCTAAAAAAGAGCCGTCGATTACGGCCAGCCATTATTTTCCGCTGCACCCTGCCAACCCTTCTCGGGTTCTCCCTTTCGCCAGTGGAACCCTAAAAGTAAGGAAGAGCGGAAAGAAGAGCAAAGAAGAAGAAAAAAAAAAGGACAGCTCCTTCGTATTTTTAACCAACCCCTAACGAGCGACTGGCTTACTTATTATTGGCTCTCGAGGCGCCTTCTCGCGTACCTCGAGGAGCACCGAGACGCAAGCCTTATCTCTTTTCCTCCGTCTTTTTATCTCCTCTCTCTCTCTTGTACACCGCTGGTCCTTTCTATCTTTGCCAGAAAAGTCCACGGTTCACCCCGTGGTTCTCTCTCTCTATCCCCTCGGGCCACGCCTCCCTTTCCTCTTCGATGATGGAAATTCAAGCGTAATTTATTTGCAATTTTATCGCAGCCACGCTCTCCGCGACTGGAGTTCAATTTTCTGTGCGTTATCCGCTGCCGGAGCGATGAATCTTTCGGGAAAAACTCGTTAGTCCGCGCTCGCCCCGCAACGAGAACATTACGAGAGCGCCTTTTAATATCGAGCAATGTCCGGTGGAACCATCGCGATCTATTATATACATCCATACACGTGGAACGGGGCGAGGAAAAGAGAAGACACACACGAGGTACGTCGTAAAACTGTAACGTTTTCATCCCAGTATAACCGTCACTGGTTCGCGTGGGATCAAGCTCAAAGTGGTTGCTCTCATTTCGTAAATTCCGTTTCGTTTATTTTCTTTTTTCTCTTCCATTTTTTCTCTTTTTTTCTTCTCTTCTTTTTTTTTTATCTTTCGACTAACGAGCAAAGCTAGCCGAAATAATTAAACAACGTAACCGCGGCAGCAATTTCCATGGCTCGAGAAATATTTTTCCACGTACGTGGCGAGCCGTGGAAAGGGTGAGCGGCGTTTATGGGGTTGGCTATAGCAGTAAAGCGCACGATTTGATGGGAGCCAATACATTTGAGCTTATCACCTTATCGCCAATGGGTATACCCAGCTAGTAGCATCCCGTGGCAGGGGGGCTCGCCGCCATAAAATATAGAATGAACCCCCTGTCAGGTCGTGGACTACCTACCTACCACCCCCGCTCACAGACAACCATCCGGACAACCCTGGACATTCCCCTCCGACGTACTCGTCCCATTCCCGTCACCCACGTCTGACACACACGCGTACGTATAGGCCACCGGCGTCAATCGATTTTGACGATACGCTCGTAAACGTACATTTATGTACAAATAATTTTTTATGCATAAATTTATCGCTTTACGAAACTAAAATTATAGGCGCGCAGCAAAACGGTTTGATTCACTCAACCGAGCAGACATATTCGATGAACATGCATACAAACGATTTTATCGTGCTTTATATCTTAATTAAATCGGTTCCTTTTTTTTAATTTACACTCGCTACTTGTTTTTTTTTTTTTTTTAATATCAATCGTATGCTCGTGTCTGCTCACCTACCTTTGATTAATTGAAGAATCAGCAGCTCGATGCTCGTTCGATCCTTGTCTACCTCCGTCCTTCCTCCTTCGCTTATTCTCCGTTTGACCTAATGACACGGAAAAAAAAAAAGAAACGCGATATGAAATTACAGGGACACGTAAATTGTGTAAAAAGTGACGCGAGGGTAAAATTCCAACCACCATCGTTCATCGCTTTCGTGCACTGTGCTTCAACGTACAACGCACACACGCGTCGGGTACTCCCTTTGAACCCTGTTCAACTCGCAATCATACACGTACACACCGAAAGGATGGATGGACGGGTGTGACGAGGCATTTAACACGCAGTCCAGCAGATGGCCGGGAGAGCAAAGGGTGGCACCCCGTCGCTATTCGCAATCGGCCGCAAATATAAATATTTAACGCGGTTATACCGGGCGCGAATAAAATTCGCTTAATTTATTACTTGACGGCTGGCAAATTGTAAAACGTTGATTGCTCGCCTCTCCTTTTCCCTTCGGCTGCTTCTTTTTTTTTTTTCACCCGTTCTTTCCCTCTTTCATACGTCGGAGGAAAAGAAAGAAAGAAAAAAAAAAGAAGAGATCAAGCGGAGAGAGAGAGCTCGTAATCTCGACGGGCAAGTTTCGTGGAGTACTCACTGAGAACGGGTAAAAAGGCGCCTTTAGCCAGAAGAATGAAGAATTGCATTAGCCTGGATTAAATCAAGAAAAAACGTTCACCAGCTAGAGGCTCCACGGGGGTGGTGGGTTATCGCGTGCCGCAAAAAACTTCTCCTTAGCGCGAACGCCCCTTTTCTGAAACGACCAAGGGGAAAACGCTCGACAAGAAAATTCTAGACGCCGGTTTTGGCAACGAGAATCCGTCAAGAAGCTTTTACCCTGTCACCCAGCTCGCTTTATCATTCACGGCTACGCAACCCTTGGAAGGAAACGTTAAATTTTAGGCAACACGCGCCGATTTCGCGGAACGTATCTGTGATTGAAATATTTTCACCGCTATCGTCGCTGAAGTGTACACGTTGCAGAGAAGAAGAGGATTCGCGTGTGGTAACTTCGTCCACGGTCGTATCGGGGGCAAATATTGCTCGGATGCATCCTTGAGATACCCTCGATTGAGCTAACGTTAACGAAGAACGCTCGTATCGTAAAACGAAACGTTATTGTTCGTATCTAAGATTGGAAAAAAGAGCGAGGAAGCTTCGCAGAGGAAGATTGCAGAGAAACGTTTAACCGAAGTCGCAGATTATTGTTACTTACACAGTTGTGCGTGATATAAATAAAGATATATAATAACAAAAAATGCAGGCGAATAACTAACCGAGGAAACAACATTATCGATAGCTATCCCCGAAACGCGGCGTAAACGAGACAAAGTTGGGGAAAATCAATTCTCAATTAAAGCTGGCGACGTCGAGTGTCTCTTCCGGCGGTGGATCGAACCCTCGAAGCTTTTACGAGCACCGAAACGCGCAACGTGCCAGTGTTTGCGCCTCCTTCGTGTCTCTCCAAGGCTCTTCCGATTTCCCTCGAATTCGAGAACCGACGACAAACGAAAAACCACCGGTCCATTATCCCTGAAATTCGAACTCGATATTTAAGATGACCAGTCAAGGTTTCTTCTCGATAATAGAACGGAACCAAAAGGAAAGAAAAAGGAAAGAAAAAAAGAGAAAAAAAGAAAACAAAAGAACGGAGGAAGAGATGGAGAAAAAAGAAAACAGAATGGCGTAAGTTCGAGGCTCAAAGTCGCGTCGTCACCGATTGACAGGGTGTCGAGTGGCTCCGGTGTTTACACGCCCCTGGGGGCAGCCAAGGTATCATGGCCTGAAAGCCACCCCCGTAGTCATCTAGCCGCGCTGCCCACTCCACCGGCTGCATATTGGAAAAAATAACACACGCCCCACCGTGTCCCTTCCAGCCTCCGATATCCAGTTTCGCGACAGGTCTCCAAGATATTGTTTTAAAGCGAAAATCTGTCCCTAGCGAGCTGTAAATTGAGAGAAGCTCGCTCGTAGACCGTTCAAACCCTCTACCTCGTCCTCCTCGTTCCCTGTACCGGCAGAAAAGTGAGAAAGAATCGAGGAACCGAGTTTATGGTAAGTGGCAGGCTGGATTTTTCCATCTTTCGCGGGAATTTATTTGCCCGAGTCAAGGGTCGGTCTTTGACGTTATTCTCGTAAAAATAAGAATACTAGGAAAGGTGTAGTTGGTGGAAATAGTACAGCGAGGTCATAAAGTAGTCCCTTAAGTGGCAAAACCTGAACGATACTTGCAGGATCTAGGATTATATACGACTCGTTTTTCTCGCTCGCGTTCATTCTATTTTTATAAGTTCATCCTGGCTTCGAGACGATAAATGTTTAACGTGTACTGTGTATCGGAACGACCCAAGAAATTATTTCTGAGATGTTCGAGTAAGATCTCCAGTCCTCGTCTTTCTACGAATGAATCTTCGTTCCGATGAAAGCAACATAAGTACAGTTATTCTTTTCGTCGAAGAAACCGAGCGAGGGTGTAAAATTAGCACAGATATCGAAGTGCTTTTGATACTTTTTCCATCAACGAAACGGAAAACTTTGAGGAAAATCGAGGACCGCGGGTCTCGTTCGATTTTAATTCAGTTTAAAATTTCACGGTCCGAACGCATGGTTCCAATGGACGCTATTCAGCTCACGGACCGATTTTTATTCGTCCCAATTTATACCACGCGTCTCGTAACAAGAGTACGTACTTACACTCAAGGGTTTCATTTACCACTTTACTAAATCTGAACCGTTGACAGTACGATAAAGGTCGACGTTGCTCGAAATCTTGTACGAGTATTTTCATCGTTTCTCAGCGAGCACGAGCATTTTCATAATCTGCTTCCGCGTTCCCAGTTCAATGTTCGTCCGTCCTACTGCAAAATTAATTTCGTTCGGCGCACCAGCGATTCAGCGGCCGTGCTTCGTTCTACTTTAATCTACTGATGCACGGTTTTAATGCATCCGGATACTCCCAAACGTGCCGTGGAAGCTCGTTCCCGTATATTGTTGCTCGTTGTTGGCTGAACGCTGCGGCTTTCGTCGAAATGACCGGACCGGATTCCATCTTGGCCGCCACGGCCACGGCGCAGCCAGAGACACGGTCGCGTTTCAATCCACGTGGGAATCCGCGTGCCTTGTGAACTCGCATTTACGCCGGTGTCGGCGCGCCACGTACGTCAAACGTCTCTCGTATTCCTGAAAACCTGGGGGAAATCTTCCGCGTCGCAGGACATGGGAGTCCCATTTATCTTTCCTTGAACTCGTTGCTACTCGACCGACGATCATTTCGCAGGTAAATCTACGTCGTTCGGGTCACCGTCATCGACGATTTCCATTTCAAAGCGGCGCCCTTCGGCGCAAGTTCTCCTCGGTGCGAAACGAATTGTTATCGAGGAAAGTAACGTTTCGAGAAAGTTTGTACGGTAATTTTCGCATAAAATTACATCATTGAATTATTATTTCGCATAAAACGAGGAAACATTATTATTAAGTACGTAAGACGAAGAATTTTTGTTTGGAGCAGAGGTGAAATAAAAGAACAAAGTCTATTGTCCTTCGGATCGTCTGTCTTTGATCCGAACAAACGCGAGCATAATCTCCCAGCAGATTTTAAATACGAGAAGATATTCTCGCGAGGATCCACGGTTTCCTCGGTGCGAGAAAAGGGACAGCCTGGTAAGAGGATGGAAAGCCGATATTCGAGTCTACCTTGAGACGAATTGCTCTTTTATTTCGTCGTAATAGAGAATCAAGGAGCTCGTCGATTATCCATTATTCTCAGAGGAGCCCGACCTTTGTCCCCAGCGTGACAAAGTGACTTTAAAAAACTTCCGCGTCTCATTCGCAACTTCGTAATGCCTCCCTGGAAAGAAGAGAGCGCAAGAACCGAGGTGGAGGACACAGAGGAGACGAAGAAGATCCAATTCTTTACGCTTCATTTTTACGGGAGGATGTTTTAAAATTCGCTCATTAATTCCACGGCTAGGAACGAAGCGGTAACTTCCACCGTTCAATTAGCGGATCTCTCTTCTCCGTGAAGCTTGCGAGGTCTCGAGCATGCAGCGAGAAAGAAATATTCCGGTTTTCACGGTGACGCGAGTCGTGAAACGGTTTTCCATACGAGAGCGAGGAAAAAGGGGAAGAGAAAGCAGGGCGAATAGGAAAAAACAGGGTCTGGAGGGAACGTTGGCATCGTTTCGTAGTTTTTCACGGGCTGCCGCGAAAAATTATCGGTCTAGGCCGTAAAGGACTCTCGTCCATTTATTATTATTGCGCGCAGAAACGGGGGAAAGAGGGCTGCGACAGAGTCGAAGGGGACGAAAGAGGGGGCGAAAGGAAAAACCGTAACGAAGGAAAGAAGAAACCAGGAGATGGCAGGCATTTCTCGAGGTTTATAACGAAGCTTTGTTTTGCGAGCGCCTTAATGGCTCGCTTTGCCCACTGAAAAGTCACGGCACGGCTCGTGACTTCGCGTCTTTTCGTCTTTTCGTCTTTTCCTTCCTCTACCAGCTTTCCCCTTCTCTGTTTCCCTTTGCCGTGCTTCTGGACCGCGCACGCGTGCCCCTCTGCGAACCTCGCATTATTTTCCATTTCCTTTCATCCCTCTGATCGTTGATTCCCCAGGGTGAAAGACGATAGACGAAGAGACGACTACCCTTCTTTTTTTCTCTTCCTTTTTTCCTTTCCATGCCAGTTCCATGGACGAATCGGACTGGATTTCCCTGCTGCAGCGCATTTTCCACTGTCTGTCGAGGAAAAATAAGGCCACCGATGGGGTTGTGACCGAATCGAATTCACCGAGCCGACGAACCGTGAGCCCGACTCTATCGCTACGAGGATCGAACATCGACCGAAGGTGGTAGGCCTGAGGTAATTGAAATTCAGGAGTCCCGTACCCATGGCGAGGTTTCGGTGACATTTTCGCAGCGAGAATAATTCGGAAACTTGATTAACACCAAAATTTGATATACTTTGTCATATATTGGTAATTCATCATCACCAAGTGCGGAATAATCCGACGAGAATAAACGCGACGACTGTCAACTGAGCGTCTCAGATTTTTTAAATTGGTAGCATATTTAGAGCCATCACGCAAATAGGTTAACAACCATGCCACCTGTTTTTTAATTTCTCACTTTCGTATTCGAGTTCACACAAAACTTCTCTCGTCTACTCCATCTTTCACAAACCCAGTATCAAGTTAACACCAACCTACACCGAACACCCCATAAAAGATGGTCTGAGGTAATTAAATAGAATCGGGATGCTATATACAAAGCGGTTTATTCCATGTCTCGGTACCTCCCAACCGAAAGATCAAAAGATACCCTGGCCCTAACCGATGGACCCTCGGGTCTCCATCGCTAGCCAAGAGATACAAACCAACCCATAACCCGACCAAAAATTCCTACAATCTATTAATCGAGCCACGCTTCTTTCAATTACACCAAACTTACAACAACCACGATTACCCAAGCATCCGCTGCTCGCATTCAATCCTGCCAAGTGCACGCGTCGCCGCAAACGCAACCCCTGTTTAAACCGACCCTTCGACACGAGGATTAAGGCGCCCGAGGAACTCGTAAATTTCGGTCGAAATCAAATCCGCGATACCTTGACGGGCGTCGAAACGAAATGGCCCCTAAAAAAGTTTGAGGAGTGAACCGACACAGGAAGAAGTTGGAGCGAGTCCGATCACGTACGCTCATCTTGCCCGTAAAACAAGTCCCCGCGCCGCTTTCATCGCCTTCTACAAGCCATCCGGCCAAACGTATAGCTGCGTGCCCTCGTGCCGTAACGACGCACGTGCATGAACGCGATAGATACGACGTCGCGTTTCCACCGTAACAGCCAGCCAAAATAAATGGCCCGTTTCCGATACGCGGCACGTTTCTTTAAATATGGACGTCTCCGTTTCGCGAGCATTACCACCGAGCTTTTGCATCCCACCGTGCAAAACTGCTCACTTTTATACCTTCCACCGGTTACTATGGGGAAACGATAGGGCCAGGAAGGTCTTTTTCTCGCAAGACTTTGGGACATCAGCGCGGTCTCCACGGTTGCCTCGACGGGGGGGAACGTTCGGCACCGAGCTGGAGTTTAACAACTCCCATTAGAGGAACGGGAATGACTCGTTTTATGGAATTTTAATGGTTCTCGGAGAGCCTGGGCGTTTCTTTGCTCCTGGCGAGAGAGGACACGTCCGTTTTCTTTGTTTGGGATATCGCGATGTAGCTCGTTGTTTCGCTGAGAGCTTGTGTTCGGTTTATCGCGGACGAAGGAACTTTTATAGGTTCTAATTGTTTCGTTGTGCGAGGTGTTCGTAACTGCGGATTAATTAAGCGAGATATACCAATCGTTTACGTGAGATTTTTCTGTAGCTTTAAACAAGCCGACTTATTCAATTCAGAATTTTATACACCGGTGTCGAAGCCTGTACAAACACCGCAGATAAAAAAGAAGTACGTAATTTTGCGAAAGGCGAATTGGACGCACCGCAACCATTCCTTGGAGAAAGCGCTAAAAAAGAGGAAAGGGCGAACAATGAAGCAATATTTCCCGCATTCTATACACCGGCGGTGACTTTATTACGAGCTGACGCGCAACAAAGTGTGCCCTACCCCTCTAGCAGTCGTTCATTTCTGCTCATAATGTGTCTAATGTGGCTACGGTCCGAGCTGTTCCTGGTGGAAGGCTTTTGTTCGCTATTCACGTGCACGCCTGTACGCCGCGGGCCGTGCATTATGACACCGACTACGCTCTCGTACCCGTAATAATCGGGGACGAAATAGGAACGTGTGCGGGCTTATGCGACGAAAAATATTTTTCAATGCCCGGGCTAGCGTTCACCCGGTTGGAATCGTAAAACGAAAGCTTCGAACAGCCGCGATTATTTTTCGAGCGACCGTTTCAACGTGTAATTTCGCGGAGATACGCGTCAACGATAGAGAGGAGAAAAGAAACGTCGGAATAGAGACAAATTTCGAGTCGGCCTGGCGTATCGAGATCGAGCACACCGACGCTCGTAACTTTTCACGACGCATAAAGCCTGAAGCATAAACCTAAACTCACCGAGAATTTAATCAACGTCGCTGTATGAAATATCACCGACGACAGGTTATTACTATTAGTCGAAGAGAACAAGCTGACCCACCTACGAATTAATGTATTTACGAACGCTGCACGAAACGATAAAACCCCACTGTCCCGCGGCTCGAGGAGCGTAAAGCTCCGTGTTCGGTGCATACGAGCCTCGTCACGGACCAAACGGGAACGCAATATTTCGTACGGCCGCCTCGAGGAAACGCGCAAGGAGGGCTCTGCTTTATGCGACCGTCCGCGATAAAACGGAGCTTTAATAAGTTTGCTGAACGTAAAAGGAATTTCGAACGAGAATCGCGAAATAGAACGAAACTGTATCGTGTCATAGAATATCTAGAAACGGGAAACTTTACCTGAGATTTTTTAAACAATCCTTCGTATCTTCTTTCATTATCCGAGCGATTATACATCCGCGTACCACGATTTATCGTTTCACCTGATAATAAAGTCTGCGATAGTTTTTTTTTTTTATCATCTTCAGAGCATCGCGATACGCGAACATCCGAACAAGATGCGACTTAAATCTTCCGGGGAAAGAAAGAAAAAAAAGAAAAAAAAGAAAAGAAAGAAAAGAAAGGAACGTCTGAAGGAACCGCGATCCGTCGAGTCTCAACGTTATCTTGGACTTAAAATATAATCAAGGCAGGATTAGATGCGGTGGTTGGAAAGAAAAATGACCAAAGACCAGAGACCGGTGGCGTGACGCGGGGCAAAGTTATCTAGGCGGCCGAAGAGGAAAAGGGCAGGGACGAAATATGGGTCTCGCGGCCATGGGGGTAGAAAGATGGTGGTAAGAGGGCGGTGTAACGAGAAACACAGCGGTGTTGGAGCTTGGCAGCGCAACGTCGCTGCATAAATTCGCTCGGTGTCCTAGACAAGAGTGAAACTCCGGTAAGACAGGCCAGGGACGGCATTAAAGGGAGTTCTATAAGCCGCGAAGCACAGATACTTTGGTATTTAAATGTTAGGACGTACCTCTGCCTGCTGGTAGCGTAAATGAAGTCGAAAGAGAAAAGGAGATAGGTTGGCCTGGCATGCGATAGAGGAGAGGAGGACGGACAAAGGGGTAGCAAGGCGGGTGTGTAGCGTAGTCTGCTGGCCGATGGAAGAGGGTTGAATTCGGGGAAGAAGAGAAGCTCTCAGTGCCGGCAGTGGTGATTTAGGCGAAACAACGGAACTCGTGGAGACAATGGCTGGGAAGAGACGAGGGAGACCTTCCACCCAGTCCCCGTCCTTCCAGAGAGATCCCCATCCCTTTCCTACCCCCGTCCCAAAGCTTGTCACTGTATGAGAGTACCCGGCCGCTTAACTCCAAGACGAATGGCAGTATGAAACAGGCTTCTGCACGCCACACACGCCGAGCCCTTTCTCGCCGCCTTATTTGCAAACCGATTTCACGTGCAACGCTGCAGAGGGTAGAAGTTATATCGCGAGTATACATCAACGGTGTACCTTCGCCGGCGGGCACCGTCTGAAACTGTGATGCATTGTCTTAAGTAGTTTTTCGGGTCAGACTACACGCGGCTCACTCTGGCGCGAGTCGAGATATTCGATGGAATTTAAAACCATCGAAATTAATGATTCTCCGATTAAATTAGCAGGAACTTGTACGCCGAAATAAAGCACGTTAAATTGGCTATCGATGCGTGCACACGACCATCCTGATGAATCAAGTTCACCGACGCGACAACTGCTAAATGCACGCAATAGCCGCAGATTGAAAGCAAACAGGTATCAGGGAACAAGCTGGATGCGCGATGTTTACGAAGGCTCGCGTTGCATATGCAAGCCCGAACGTTCTCTCTTTTTCTTTTTTCTTTTTTTTTCCTTTTTTTTTATCCCCTGTCAAACAGCGTGCATTTCAAGTTGCAACGGCCGAGTTTTCAGCCGGCCCTATCGAACCGGTTCAATTTGTCCAATCAGTAGTCACGCGCGTCACGGTTCCTCGACAAATGGCCACCGGTCATAAGTATGCGTATTCATCGGACGCGCGTAAATAATCACGCGCGCAAACAATTGTTCGTTTCGACGAAGTCGTGCGGCGTCAACGGTGGCCGATGCACGCCTGGTAACCAAGCCAGGGTACGTGAATTGTTGTCTGATTCGACGCCCGATAATGTCGTTGGGAACTATAAAATTCTGCCGCGACGCGCTCTCTTCTCTATTTCGAAACTACCGCAATGAATATTAAAACGACGCGCCATTGTCACGCGCCGGTGACACCTTTAAAAGGTGGATTTCATTACGCGTATTTTCCATCCAGCTATCCGTCTTTCCCGATAGGGATACGAGGAGGGGCTTTTAATGGTTCGTTCATTGAGCGCGCTCGAATTTTTCGCCCATTACACGCCTAGCGCGCGAACACGGCGGCTTCAATTTCTCGGTGAATAAATCATTAAAAACTGCACCGGATTAAATTTAACCTGCCGGCAAATTGTACACGCGTTGAACCGTTTGCGCCACGAATTGGAGAACGAGAGGCGGGAAAACGGTATTCTTATGGACTACGGGAATTACGCACCTCTTCGCTGCCTATGTTTTGTCTCGCTTAATTGACGAGAGATTTTAAGTGTAACTTCGCTAACACGGTTACCGTGGTAGTTACTCGGCAGACGTACAGTCAATAGCACGTGCTGCGAATACCGCCCAATTGTCGAGTCGTATTTCGTTAACACTGCTCTCGTACTGGTTCAAAGCGTTGAAGTAATAGGATCGCGTGGAAAGTTATGTTTTAGACGAGTTAACGGTACAGTTTGGCATTGCAACATAAGAGTAACTGAAAGCAATTACATCTTGGAGGTGGAAAGTGTTATCGTGTGTGCGTGGATAAGACAGATGGGAAAGTAGATTTAGTTTTATATCGAATGTAGCCTTTTGTGAGGCCAACAGGCAATTAAAAAGATCAAAATGGCGACGAGAGTAGGGTGATGGTTTTCTTGCATTAATTTTCTAACAATCATGATTCGTGTTCCTTTTTGACAAATGTGATAAAAAATTTATGTATCTCGAAACATACGGTGTTGGACATAACTGTGATCAATAAATAACTTTTGAAAATAAAATTTGGAAATATTTATTATGCGGTATGTCTGTGTTGTTCATAGTCTTAAATTACGATCTGAGATTGTACGAGATTTATAAGCGTGTACACAATTTAATTCCTTGAAATTTGACGAGTTCGAATTATCTTTAAATATTTAGAGCTCATTTTTCTTTTTTTTTTTTTAATATAAAAATAATTATATTACAATCTAAGACTATATTTAAAAATCTTAAAAATATATGAACAGCCCTAAAGTACCCAAGATTCTGATAACACTAGACTCACTATCGAAATAGTTGGTTTTATTGCAGGAACATTTTTCGGTTCGTTTCCCTCTAATAACAGTTCCGCTTGTCTCGCAAAAATTCGCTCGATACACCCTTCTCTCTCCCCGGTTAACTTCATTCCTTAGGTTCGGTGCCCTTCAACCGAACGGAAGAGTCGTCGAGATGAGAGAAGCAGAAGAACGGAAGTACGTGTGGGAGATACTATAGGTACACAGGTAGCGAGATAAAGGTGCAGCATCGCATGTGCATCACGCTGCACGTGTGGTTGCACATGCACGTGGCACGAGGCTTACCTAGACCCACGTACGTACTCGAAGCTGCAAGCTCGGGTTCCGCTTAATTTATCGGCTCCTCCTCGTCTCAGCTTTTTATTAGCCGACACCGATGCACTTACCGTTATGATTTTCAGAGAGCTTTTCGTTCTTTGATGTTGAACAAAAATTACAAGAACTCTTACTTTCAGTGAGAGCGTGCAACTCCAATCAGATTGATACTCTTTAAAATTCCTATTTTATTTTCTTTTTCACTTTGATCGTTTCCTTGTTGCATCGCTGTTTTATTTAGTATCCAACGAAAATGCGCAGAGAAAATTTCTAAAATTCACAGCACACTCTCGGAGCGGTCGTAGTGTTGCTGTTAATCCAATTCGATAACCGTTACCGCCGAGAACCGAATATTCAAATCCCGAAAATAACGCACGATCGCGAGCGGATCGGTATAAGAACCCGGTGCCTTTATTAAATTCTTTGCCTCCGTGCACGCGCTGAATTAAGGTCAGCGGATTTGCCAGCAAACTCAGCGTCAGCTAGGGGCGAGATTCGGCTGGAGGGATTTCGGAGTTGGGTTCGGGTTCCGCATCCGAAAGTCGACGCTGCAAACTGAACGCTGCATTCGATTCGCGAGATACGCCGACTGCATTGATTTCCAAGTTTCCTTGGAATTCCGTATCAGTTTCTGACAGTGAACGAGCCCGATCAAAGTTGGAGAGCATGCAAGAATATGCTTAATCGAAGACGTTGCTATCCGAACCCTTGGCAAAGTCAATAAGCGACTAAACAGTCGCAACGATGCCAAATCGTAGGTTCGCGGAGTCAATCGTGGAAATATCGAAATCAAGGTTCGTTAGAGCGAAGCTTACTTTGCGTCAAGTGTGGAACAATAAAAGTGGAGAAAAATAAGACCGAAGAGTCGAAGGTTGTTGCAAGTTCGCGATTTCATAGAGTTATCCAAGTGGTTTTCGAGCTGATTTAATTTCCGAGGAGTATCAAAGCACCCTCTCTGTTTTTCTTGCCACGTCCCACGGTTTTATTCGGACCGAAAGATAAACGTTTAAACCGCGTGGCCTCCATAAAAATTTCACTAAGTCAAACATCAAAAGTTCGGCGAGCGCACACGCGGGAATCAATTAAAACTCAAAGAGAAGGGAGGATCGCTACGGCGAGCAGGAATTCGGCAAACATTTCGGTTTATGCGTTGGCACGTTTCAATCTGTCCTTTGCGAGCGAACGTGTGCATAAAAGCGTGCGCGATAAAAGTAAAAATTGAAGACCGAAAGCCTACGGAAAAATGAAATAAATTGGTGCAGCTGGTCTCTGCGAACCTTCCCGTCTATCGATAAGAGCAACGTTGATGCGCGAACAGTCGCTGCGATATCGAACGTCTATGAATATGGCTTTCTCGCGAGTACATACACCGTAATAGTCTTGTCAACAGTCTGAAATACCTTGGCACACACACCGTGGCTCTGCCTCCCTTCGTTTACCATGGTCTTCCAGCTTTTTCTTATCCTTGAACCCAAGTACCGGGTACGATTGATTTTCTACACCTCGAAAAAGAAAAAGGAGACGAGATCGATTCTTGATTGGACGATAACGATCCGATCGAGTACAACGCTCCGGTGATTATCCAATTATTCTTAAATCATCCTCGAAGAGGGGGGAGAGATGGTCGATGGTCGAGAGACTAGAATTGTTAAACACCGTGATCAGGAGTGCTCAAACAAAGGCGGAATGCAGAACTTCCATCATCATCGCGTATAATCCTCGAAATAAGGTCAACGCCGAAGTATAAAAGGGGCGTCGAGAACAGACAAGCGTTCCATTTACGATTCATTAGCACTCCGGTTCGTTCAGTGTTTCCTTCGCTGAACCCATTCACCGGTACGGAACCATTGTACAGACGGTGAACAATTCGTACCGGTAATCGCTAATATTGTACTCGCATTGGCCGTCGAATCAAATTCGTGAAAATGTTCTTTCGATTCTGGCGATTTTTTTTTTTTTCGAAATAAATTCGTGTAATTGGATAGAATTTTACTTTGGCTATTTCGAAGGAAAATTCCGATCGATTCACAGCATTCGAGCGATGATCGAAGCAGCGTGAAATCTGGTTGTCGAAAAATCCACAAGCGACGGCTTTACCGTAGCGACGAAAATATATTAACCGGTCACAGAATGCCACTGTCGCGTGTGCTAATGTGAATTTGTGGCATTACGAGCATGAAACATAGCCGGGCCGTGCCTGATTCCGGCAGGTTCGCATGCAGAACTCGCCGACCTGCCAACAGGGACACACGGCTTTAACGAGAATCGCATCGGGTGCATCAGACGCGGCGCGGTGCCGTAAACACATTGCCCCTATCGATCGAATCTCCCCCCGGAGACCAAAGAGCGGTGTGAGAAATTACAGGTGATTGCATTCCTACCCCCCGATAATACAGTCGGCGTTGGGACCATGAGAAAAAATCATTCAGCCTACAATGGCGAGAATGACGCTGAAATCTGCGCTACCGTGCACCATCGGAAAAGAAAAATAGCCTCGGCTGTTTGCTCCGCGAGCATTTGGAACCGTGAAAAATGCCTCGATTCGGGAGGTTATGAAAAGTTCGATCCCATCCAAAGAGAAGTAGGAAGACTTCGTAGCTATCCTGTAAATTAATTTTACGCAATCTACTTTTGGTTTTGGCATGACTAGCTTTCAAATATGTAGCTAAATGGAGTTTTTTCCGATACGATGGCTCAACTGTTTGCCAATAGCTGGATTTAGTATCCATCGAGGTACCATCGACGAATCGAACTGGTTTCACGCGTCTTCTCGTCAACATCCAAGTTACAGTGAATCCAATATGTAGACATTTTGGGTCGGTTTATGGCTTAGTCTGCATTTCCTGAAAATAGACAGAAACGGGACCCAAATGCCTATCGGTTAGGAAAAGAATGTCTTTCGAGCATTTTCGACGCAGTTCGCATTTGGCTTTGGTAAAGAACAAACGATTCGTTATACATCCTGATTTTAGTTAATCACTCTTAGACCACCTCCTACAAATTATTTAACTTTCCCGATTAACCGTACTCATTGGTACGAAATTAAATCGACCCAACAAGTCGAAGAAGCGCGAAGAAGATCGAAACTTAAACGTTAACTTCCCGTGTCTCCGAAATTCCTCCACTGCTTGGGAAATGGTCCCGCCGAGGAAAAGGACACCGCTCGAGGACGCTCGAGGACGCTCGACGGCGTAAATTAAGACGAAGCAGCCTCGGAGAATTCGAGAGAACGAATAATGCTTCGTCGACGAGCGTTACGTAATTGCTTATTGTCGAGCACCGAGCAACGGTAACAAGGAACGTTTCCCTGCAGGCTTGTAAGATTTCTGGTGGAAACACGGAAGTCCGCCGGTGTTCGGGCACCGAATACCCTCGTGTCAACTCTGTCACGAGGGCCTCGGCACAGAGGTCTCGGTCTCTCTCTCTCTCCCTCTTGATTTCCTTTTTCTCGCCCTGTTAGACCGATCGTGCTTCCACTTTGTAAATTGCCTCGTTTCCCGCGAACAAATCCCGTCTTAATTGATACCGGGCTGCTTTTCAGCCGCGTTCTCTCGCATAGTTTCCACCGGCGGCACGGTTATCGCGGAAACGTGCAAACGTAACCGGAACGAATCGAGTTATCGAGCGCAGACGGTCGGGACAAAAGAACGAGCCACCGAGAACGATCGTAACGAGCGGTTTGCGGAACTTCCAGATGAAACGCGAAATATTCCCACTCTTTTGCTCCCTCGCTTTATGGAGTTCGAAACGTGTTCGCCGATTCGTGCTTCTTTCTATGCGTGTGCTTTTCTAAGATATTACTATATAACTATATAAGTATCGAGTTCGTTTCCAATTTCACCTTTCCAGAATTTATACAGGAAACGTGGAAAAGAAAAAAAAAAATAGTAGTACAGAAGTGTATCGACGCGTCACACCAAGAACGAAACGATCCGCGCTCGGAAAGAACTGTCCGTTCGTTCTCCAACAGTTGCCAAGCCCGAACATCAAGCGGATCTTATCGTATTTGCAACTGTTTCAACTGTTTCAACCTGTTGCGACTTGCACGACGGTGTGTCTCCTGTGAAAATTTGATCGAAACGTAACCCGTGTCCCCCGAGGCTAGAATTCCTAAGTTACCAAGCTTTTGTCCAACTTGCTTTCACGATAAACCGTAACAACTGGGCCGGGTTATAGGCACTGCTCTATAAGCGCATGTAGGAGCACATAGGTGCGTATCGGTGCGTATCGGTGGATGCGAATGCATATAGATGCCCGTATGTAACGACTGCGTATGAATCTACATACAGGGAATACATGGATGGCTGACCGTTATTGGGAAACAGTTGGTACACCCGATGGAGTAGGAAACGAAACACATTCGACGAGGTGACCGCCACGATCTCGTTGGCCCCGATCTGTCACACAAATCAGTCCCGTTCGCCTAACAGCCATCAGCCACACCGGACTCTCTTTGGACACGCTGCATAATCAAGGTCTTTGCCCTTCGCGCACGTGTAAATACGTCATTTACGAGCGGTATTTACCAAATGAATGTTACGTCAAAGAATATTCGTCGACACGTTAATCATCGTTTCCCACACGGACGTACGGGGACCCGGACCAACGTGCGCGTACCTACACGGTCGAGCATAATTAATAATGTGTAACAACGTGATATATACGTACGATTTTAACGGCAAAGTGAGGGACGACGGGGCGATACAACGACATTAACTATTCCCAGTGGTATCGACATTGGGAACGGTAATAAAGTCTTGACGATATTTATGCAGGAAATTAACGGCGGCGTCGCTCTGTTGGCATAATAACTAAATGCTTGATTTTATTAAGCACCGTTCCAGGCGTAATTTTAACGTTTCAATGAGCAATTCCGTCGCCGACACAAAATACCGTTCGCCCGGATTACAATAATAACCCCCCACGCGCGACGCGATAATGATCGTGCATTGAAATCTCTAATTTTCATAATTATTCGCCCGATTATTTATTCGAGAGCGTAATGTACTGTTCTCTGAACAGGTATCGAGAGCATCGAATAATATTCCGGCAAACATGAAAGCCTCCTGTCCGCTACCAGTTTCCAATTTCGCCGACTTAGGGATAGGAAAAACCCTACCACGACTTCGACCATATTCTTGAGCGGTTGTAATACGAAACAAATTGATGACCACTTTCGTGAAACGTTACGCTGCAAAAGTCTCGGAGACAGAACGCGTTTCGCGTGCACTGCACACGATTTTTATCACCGCGCTGTATTAGGAGTCTATACCCTATTCGCTTTCTCCTCGTTCGTCATCCTTCTTACTTTTTTCCTTCTTTTTTCCCTTCTTCCTCTTATCCCCGTCTGCAGACCTGTTCGATCGTTTAGATCCATAAAAGCAATAACGCGCAATTTACGGGGTCAACAGTTTGGCTGCGCATAAGGTAAGCTCGAGCCAAGCTGGCACGAGCCGCGCCTACGTTTTTCAATTTCAAGAGTCGAAAACACCGTCTGCCGAACGACCCATTGAAATTCCCTCGTAAAAATCCTTTCCTTCGTTTCATTCCACGTTTCTCGCTCGCCTACACCTGCACAATTTGTTCCTTACCGTTGTTCCCTCGATCCTCCCGACAAATGATCGGGAGGTTATCGTTCCGACGACTTTCCGCAAATTTTATTAGGCCCCGAACGAGTTCACCGTGAGTTTTAAACCGATCGATCGGTCCTTAACGCGATCAAAAAAAAAAAGCATTAGAAATGGAGCAATGCGAATGGAAGACGAATGGAAGACGAATGGGATACGAATGGAAGACGAGCGGAAAAAAAGTCTCGATGGACAGGAACGATTGACTCGAACCGCAAAGTCACCGGGTACAAAGAACGATGATGAATCGAGGTTTGATGATTATAAGAAACCTCGGTAGAAACAACGAATCCTCGATGGAAAGTCGCCGATGCGCCGATCGACGTAAGAATCCATCGTCCGGTGGATGAAAATGAGAAAAACGAAATGAACGACACGATCGAGTCGTCCGAGGAACGCCAATCGGAGAACAGTATTTTTCTTTGGAGTAGAAAAACGATACACCGCGATTATACGCGAGACCTTAATAATAACGCAGAACCCTGTCGCGATGAAAATTTTTTTTTTTCCAGCTACAACGGTACGCGATATCATCCAGGATAGGGAAGGTATATCGCGCAGGCGACACGCGGCGTGTAACAGCACAATTTCGCGAGACACGAGGAAGTTTGGTCGAAACGGCGTGTTTTCGGTCCCCCGGACGAAATGAAATACGCGCGGTTGGCTGGAAAACCTCGACATGCCCTTAATAAATTCGTTTATCCAGCGGCCCGTTCCATCCGGTGGCCTCTTACTTTGCCACGATGGCACACAGCATAAAGAGAGAAACGTTTCCATTTAAGCGAAGCTTTTCAATTATAAAGTGTTCCCCTCACCGAGAGAGTTGAAGCACCGGCAACGGTACCAGCCACGCTTCAATTCCCTCGTCTCCTTCTTCGCTTTCCACCGGTAGAACCGGGCGGAGAGAAAACCCGCTTCCCTATCCGACTGTCACTCTTTCTTCTCGCCTCACCGCTCGTCCTTCTTCCGCCCGCAGCCTACGACCAACATACCGCGGCTCACCGGAGTCACCGCAACCTCTCGCTTCCGGTTACGCGACGTTTCACAGAGGAACCAGGCTGGCACGACGTTCCTCCGGCTCTTCCTGAAAAATCGACCAGAAACGATCCAACGACGATGCTCTTTTCTTCAACATCCACTCGGTTCCCCCCTCCCATGGTCCCTTTGTTCCATCGTTCCATCGTTTCGCCGAGTTTCACCCCTTCTTCGCGGCACGTTTCTTTCCACGGCTTCCTTTTATATCTCGAAGATGTCTCTCCCTCGTTACCGAGAATGTCGCAACGAGTTCAAGCGGAATTTCGAGAAGGGCCGCAAACGATGTCACTTCCACCCGAGATACTCGACGATATCGGACATAGAGGATCGTCGCGATGGATCAAGGAATCGTCTATGGCCTGGAAACGTAACCCTCCCGATCCCGACGTTCCCTGTATATTCGTTCCCATCTTTTCGTTTTGCGGGGACAAAACGATCCGATTATCGTGAGAAAACAGTGGCTCGTCGGTGGAACGTCGGCACCCGGATTAGGTATTCCCTTTGGGTTTTCTTCAACGTTTGTTCTACAAAAATTGATCTTCGATGGTCGCTGGAATACCATACGAATACCGTAGGAATACCATAGGAATGCCATAAAAGTATTATGAAAATATTATGAAAATATTATGACAATATTATGAAAATACTATGAAAATATTTGTATCGGTGAAATCGCTGGATTCTTCGATCGCCGATACAGCTTCGGATAATTGTAAAGTATCTCGTATAACTATACACCCAGGATCCTATCGAGTTCTATTTAGTTCCCGAAACTCGAGGGTATCTATCGGATGCTGAAGAGACCAGAGCAAGAATCCCATGGCGATAGCGTAGCCGATCAATGCCACGACAGTCTTCCCACCCCCCTCATCCTTCCTTCGTCATCATCTTCGCCCGTTCCACTCGATGTCGCAAAAGTTCACCTCTCTCTTTCTCTCTTGTTCCTTCGCTTCCGCATTCTCCGACCTCCATCCGTCCTCCAAAGCTTTCCACTCTTTCTCCCGCAGAATAGGGGATACTCACACCCTCCGATAGGCACACGTCGCTCAAAGGAAACCATTCAAAATGTGTCTGTGAATTACTGTGAAACTGGATCACACCCGGACCCATTTATACGCCTCCAAGTATCCATGGAACGCGGAGCGATATTGAGATAGAAATCGTGGACACAATGGCCAAGATACAGCGGGAAAGAGAGAACGATGGAAACGTGACCCCCGAAAAATTACGCTACGAAAGGTCGGAAACGTGTTGGGGGTCGACGCTTGGTGAAAGAACACCGTGAAGATCCGCGATTAAACGAACGAATCCCCGGGTATACGCGCCGAAAGGATTCAGCCGGATCCCGTGATCCAAATTGACGCTCGTCAGGATACCAGAGAAGCTATTTATCATGCGTATCGTTCCTCAACGAGAAGCGTTCCCTGGAGATCCCATCTCTTCGTGGAACTATCGCCAGTATTCACGATCGCTGGCTTCGTTCTCAACGTTGGCGTCTTGATCGAGAAACAGCGGGAACGATCAAGCGAAATTGATTGAACGAGAAACTAGGCGGGAGCCTGCAGCATCGTCTTTGATCGGGATAAAGTGCTATCGGGGTGGATATGCAGAGGAGCGGCAGGAGAAAGGGTGGAACGAGGGAAGAGGGGAGACTCGGTTTTGTCTGTTCATTTGGCGAGTAACGAAGTTACATCCGAAGCGGCTAACCTAATCATTCGACCACACCACTCGCGCATCGGCCCCCTTCGCTCATCTATCTACCTACTTACCAAACTGGTCGACTCGCGTCTCTGTCTTCGGCCATCTTGATCCCGGCCCTCTTTTCTCTCGGTCGAATCCGCTTTTTCATCATCGGCCAATTGTCTCGGAAGTAGTTTTCCTCGGTGTCCTTCCGGCGCCGGCTTTCTCGAGACTCGCGTCGTTGGCTTTGTCGCAGCGCCGCCTATGAATACAAAAGAGGGTATTACATGGGAGAAAAACAGACGACGCAGCGTGGACGGAAGCGATCCCGCGGAGGACCGTTGCTCGTTACGTTATTAAGTTTTTTAATGGAAAATTAATAGAGAGAACGACGTCCGTGGAATCAGAAGTTGTTGGCGTCCGTTTGGTTTGGAAGACTGACAAATCGAGCGTGTAATTTCGCACCACGGGCAATTAGGGTGACATTGTTTCGCGTTACCGATACTCGAGGACGCGCCGCGAGCTCGTAATAACGGGAGAGAATGCGCGTATGATTGAACGCCACTTGACGTTATTGAGATGCGAAGTGAAAAAAAAAGAAGAAGGGCGAGTAAAAAGAGAGGGAGGGCGGGTGAAGAAGGCAATGGAAGCGATAGGTCCTTTGACGCGCAGCCTTTCCTCCGTCTACTCCCCTTAATTTGCTCTGAATAGCAGTTGATTGATCAAGGTTGAGTAAGACGAAGAAATGTAATTACGTATCCCGGCGATCCCAATGGTCGCATACACACCGGCAGCTCGTGAGACGAGTTTTCAACCGGGTCTCTAACTTTCCCACCAATCTTCATGATTGTTGATCGAAGGTTATCGATAGTTTAATTCGCGGGCAGGATAACTTTTAAACGAGCGTAACAGAAACAAATGATCGCGGAGTACGGTACGTGCATCGTCGAGCGAGAGCAACCAGGAACGCAACGATAAAGCTACCCGTGTTGGTTTCGGTGATCATTTTTATCGCACGCTCGTTTGCATACTATCCAGGATGGTCTAATTTCTAGGAAACTTTAAATGCATGGCGCGTGCATGCCTGTGCAGATTTTTCACCGAATAACGTGGCGGTCGAGAGGACGTGAAGTAGCGACAAAGTGGGCTAAGTACTTGGTTGTGAAAGGAACTGGGTCAACGACAACTAATCTAAAATAAATATATGATGCTCTCTTTCTTCCCTTTTCAGCTGCCTTTACAGCAGAGGGTGCGGTCCGCGAGGGCATGGATTACCACGCGAAAGTCTAATCCGAGCAATTTCTCTGGACACCGCGCCGAGCATCCCGGAGGAATCGAATGTCTCAGGCTATGATTGTCCAAACGCAATTCTTGTCTAAACGATACGAAATCAAGAATTGTGTGGGGACATCAGCGCTCGAGGCGCGACTCAACTAGAGGACCACGTTTCGAAAAATATAAAATTCGAAACGAAAAACAAAGATTACGTGTAAACACTATCTAAACATATTATGTATAAGTATCAATAAAATTGTGTATTGAAATTTTGTATTGAGATCCAACCTGGAACCATGATCTTTGTAATTGCACTTATACACCGAAATATTTAAAATACTCAAATTCCTATCTCGTTCCTAATACTTCGCGTGTACAATTTTACTATTATAAAATAAACGTTTGCTTTATCAACTGAATCGTTCCATTATAATTGAGAGCCACCGGGAACAAAAATCTCAACGCATCCCCGATTATTTTTCAACCACGATACCGACGTGGAACACAAAACTCGTTATACCTATAAAGCTTACTCCTGCAACTCTAAAGTAGCGAACCATGGGGAAACATTCCTCTCGATACCGCTACTAACGACCGGTCCAAGTTATAAGCGCATTCGAAGGAGAGCTACTTTCCTCTGGGGAGTTTCTTTCTCTCGAAACTTGCCTATGCATGCGCGTTACTGTTATCGTTATTTCTGCTATAACGCAAAACCGATAAAACATAAAACGAACAAACGAAAAAGAATAACAGACGAACGCGTGTTACGCAAATTCTTTTTTTTTCCATAGTATTCATCTCTGTATCTGATAAAAAAAAAAAAATAAATAAATAAATTGCAAGACAAAGATAGATAAAATTGAAAGACACGATCGGAAAATGAATCCAATCCACTCGAAAGAGCGGGTAAATAAGAAATCGTGATTCGGTAAGATGGATCCTACGAAAGTATCCTACACACGTACGAATTTGTACCTGGAAGTTGTACGTACACATCGGTAGTTACGGGGGTTCGACAAATGGCGTCGTCAGCACCTACGTTTCCAGCAGGAACAGAATCAGAACCCATTCTTCGGCCCGTCCATTCTCTTTCCCTTTCAACGTGTTCCCGCGCGCTCGTAGGGGTGGTGGTGTAATGTTCTAGCGGGCAAAAAGGAAGAAAAAAAAAAAAAAAAAGGAAAAGCGAACGAAAAAATCCAACCGAGGATTCAATAGTCTAACCATACGAGCTTTCGGCTATAACAATGGGAGAGAAATTCTGTTGACCCGGCCATAATTTTCCGACGAGGAAAAAAAAAAGAGATAGAGCGAAAAAAAGGAAAAGGAACAATACCCGACGTCGTCTAACAATTGTCCCCGGTGCTAACGCTTTTCCCGATTTGCTCTGGCCATTTTGGAACTACACACAGTGCTACATTTCGGTCCAACAAAAGCGTTCGCCCGTTTCGTAATCTTAATACGAACGCTCCATCCGGTTAATGACAATAAGAAGAACTTATAGGACTTTGAATAAGAAGAAGAAAAAAAAAACAAAAAAAAAAAAAAATAGTCTGTTCCGTTTGAGAAACGATGTTTCCGCGACTATTTCGCTTTCGAAGCACGCACAATGGGCAAAGCCATCCTTCGCGAAGTTCTTTATATTCCTACGTCCCGGTAATCGTAATAAACAGTAAATCCTGGGAGAAAATAGGAGCACTGATACGAAAATCCTTCTACACGCCGGATAAGGAGCCATATATTTTTTGAACATCATATTTTATGTACGACGTACTTTCGAAAGCCGGGTAATCTGTTGGGCGAAACGAAGGGGGGGACAACGAGGAGAGGGTGCAGAAGATGCTTCCGCGAAAATAAGGCGAGCTAAGACTGGTAAAAGACCGACTATGTATTATGTCTGAGAAGAGGGAACCGGGATCCTTCTCTGTCGAGGCCTGAATACACACGGTTGTCGCAAGTACATGAAATCTTACGCAAACATACGCCCAACAGCGAAGAGACAACGTGGAAACACGCGCGGGGAAGTTTACGTGCTAGTAGCTGACACAGATACGCCGGATACATTATGCATCCATTATGCATCCCAGATTTTGCGCGATATAATGCACTTGTTATCTATGCATATAGCCGACGACACGGGCTAAGGTTTCGTAGGCCAAAACTGTAACGAGAAAGTCGGTCCCTGCTGTTGTCGAGCACACCGATTTCGATGGTAATTCAGCCAACTATTCCTATCGCACCGTGTAACTTATTTCTTTCTCGCTTCGCGCTCGCATTTTAACTGGCCATAGCTACGTAATTTTAGATTGCGTTCGAACAAACGAGATTCGTTAAGCTGTCAGTCAAACGAGACGAGGATCTGCGATTTCTTTCGCTCCGAAGATTCCTCCGCGTATCGTTGAATTAACCAACGTCTTATCGATTATCGACGCTGTACCGCGAATTCCTGTACCGTGGCACCGCGGTTTCGAGTAAATGCTGGAAACGCGATACGATTGACGATTAGCTGAATCGTGCGCAGCGATTGATCCGTCCGACGAGAGGTATCGTCATCCCGTCGAATCGTGGAGGACTAATTAATATCGATGAAAAAAAAAAATGTATCGCAACGGGAACTGGGAGGTTGGTGGATCGCGTTAAATACATTTTAACGTACCGTCGTGTTTTCGAATTACCAGGAACGTAATGATTAATAAAGTTTGCAATATTGAGAGCTTAGCAGCGCACAATTAACGGAGTTCATTAACCGTGATATGCTTTAATACCGTAGGGGACCCGTATTATTGCTAACTATACAATCCTTTACACCGCTGATTAATACGTGTGCACAAAACCGACCGAGATACAGAAAATTCCCACCGTTTAACCGAGTACAATGTTAATACCGATATACACGATTCATCGAGTACACAGCGTATTAACTTCATAATCTGGACAGAGAAGTTTCGAAGCGACGCTTTCGATTCGAAGAAGCTTGTCGATTGTCGGGCAACTGTAATGCGATAAGACGGCAGATGTATCTCTGTCATCGATTTTGCTATTCAACCTCGGCCATTCGTAAAGACCGAGTTGGCCACGAACGGAGAATCTAAGCTGAGAACATAAATATTCTATGGCGTTGCAACGTCATTGCTTTGTTTAATTCACCTCTATCGCAAGTCCTGTTCGAAAACCTAATTATCCGGCTGGATATTTTCCAATCGAAATGCCGGACTTCGGAGTAATTTCAATCGTACGGATCGTGAATGCAAATCGACTCTAAAATGACGCGAGAAAAAATTCAAACATTTTTGAAAAATTCTGCCGACATAATCGTGTTCCGGAAAGTCTGGTCGAAAGGTCGGGAATCGGCTCTTCCGGTTGAACCACGTACGTTACGGCGAGAAAGGGACGGTGGCTCTTCTCCATGGAATTTTAATCAGCGTCAATTGCTTGCGGGAGTGGCACGTCCTCCTTACGCCGCACTTTCCTCGAGACACAGCGGCAGAATTCAATTTTCCCGCCCTTTCCACCCTCCTACCCCAATCTCTTATCATGTACGATGACCTGGCTCCGTACATCTACACAAGCGTTCTCCTTATTGCTATAAGAAGACAATTTAATGGATAAGTATCTCGTCGAAAGGGAACGAGGGTTTCCTGTTTCGTTTTCGTCACTGTTCACCCCTTTTCCGTCTCGTTCGTACGCGTATCCGGTAGATTTTCGAGCAGCTTCTTCGACATCCGAACGCAAATAGCAGCTGCCCCGGTACAATCTACTAATTGGACCAGCCGAATTAGCGAAATTTTAAATTAATCTAATTAGCCGTTCAATTACCGGGCCGCGATGCGATTACGCTAATGGAATTACGCTGGCCCGTATAATTAGCGTGCACCAATCGGCCTGCGTGCCACGAGCGACGTGCCGAACGACCGACGCACTCTCTAATCTAACGCCCTTATCTATCGAACCCGATTTCCCTCCTTCCCCAATATCGAGCAACTATTATAAATAATAAACTTATTAAAAAGAAATCGCAAGGAGTGCTGCACGAAAACCGGTCCCAATTACTTTACTCCTCTTCCTTATCCTTCTTAAAGGTATACAATTGTACGGTCTAGATGTGATACGAAGACAAACGTACCAACAAGCGAATCGGATCGGAACGTTTTAATTAAATCTCAAACTACGAGGCTCCCTCGAAACGGAACACTCGAACGATCCAAGGTAACGGAGCACGTCGCGGGAGGAAAAATATCGCGGTACTGTACGTGTGTGTGTGCGCGCGCGCGCGTGTACATGTATTTCTAGAGGCGAACAAACGAACGCATCGCTGCGCCGGACATCGAAAATCGGGAAACGAGAAGGTACAGCACCGTGGAGACTCTTCCATCCAAGGTGAGCGTACCGTAAGAAGTAGAAGAAAAAGGAGAAAGAGGAGAAAAAGGAGAAAAAGGAGGAAGAGAAGGAAGAGAAAGAAGAGGATGAAGGTGTGGTCGTCTAGGACGAAGGATGAACCGTGGCGGAGTGGGAGCACGATAAAGCCAGGATGAATCCAGCATAAAAGGACCGAGGCACGAAGGTCGATTCGAGGCACTTAGAGGTGCCCGGTTCTCGTTGAACACGATGATGATGTATGGCTCTCAACGATAGAGAACGTTATGGCGCAAGGACTCGGTGCTACGACCTCGTTTTCCCCTGGAAGCCCCAAGGCTTCTCTTGGACGACCGTAAGAAAAGAAGGAAGGAAGCGAGAAAGGAAGGAAGGATACCTAAAGATGGCCGTCGTCTCATAACTCCTCGAGGCTCCTTCCTTCCCTCGGCTAAAGATACAGTATACGAAAAAGAATCCTGCCGGAGTGTTGGTGGAAACGTGGCCCACGTACGTCCGTGAGTACGTTCGACGTGTGTACACGGACAGGAGAGGAGCGTATGCTTCGCGTAACGCGTTCGTACGATCGTGAATACGTATACGTACATAGGAAGCAAGGATAAAGTATATACGGTGTGTCCGTAATCCGTAGATATCAGCTTGTTGTCGCTGCCTTCGTGCTTTTGCAAGAGGTTTATCGGATCTGCCTTCTTCTCTGCTCCACCGTATATCACGGTATATCGGTACCAGACGAAACGAGAGACCAGCTTCGAGCTAACCAACGATTTCTACCGTATGAAAATTTGTTTCCCTGTATATCGAAGGTAACATGCTGGAGGATTGGTTTTCTTCGACGTTAAAAGACGATAATCTAACCGTACAGGGATACAGAGATTACGTGAATTTTTGGCGGAGCAGATACAGAGAGAGAGAGAGAGAGAGAGAGAGAGAGAGAGGAGGCAAAGTACTCTGTGGTCGGGAGAAGCGAAGTACAAGAACCTATCTAGACTAAAAGGATCAATAGAAATAACATTAACAGGGTCCGAGTTCTTCCTAGCTAGGGCATCGAAGTAAATGTACGGACTGTGACGATATTAATGGCTATCTCGTACATCATACGGAAGACCCTGGTATGTGTAGGAGAGCAGAGAAAACTATGTTTTCATAGGTCCGCGAAGGAAGTGCTTTTACCGTTCGTGCTCGTCCATCGTATTTCATCCCTGTCCCTCTTGTTCCTCCTCTTAAACTGTCCCTCTTTTTTTTTTCCTCCCCCTGCAAGCGTCTCGCATACACCAGAGAGGCACGGAGAGTGAAAAGAGACAATCGAATCTCGACGGCGGACGGTCGCCTCTCCAGGAATTTTTCAGGGAACGATAAAGGAGTTATCAAACGAATAATATTTTCCCACTCGGAACGAGGTAACTTGCGTTACCGTTATTCAATCGTCGTATCTATATCCTACGAATCCTACCGAACCTTACGCGTACCTAAGTTTCTCCTGTCCTTCGTTCGAGCCAACGTTCCGAACGAAATCTCACGGGGTATCTCTCGAAAACAAGCCCGTTTCGTCTCCCGACGAATACCATCTTGGTGAAAAGTTTTTTGCGACGCGTCAAAAAAATCCGCACGATTTTATATGCAGCCGGAAAATTTCTCCAAGGTCTACGAACGAGAGAAACCGAGTCGAGAGAACTTATAAGACCCAACGTTTATACCCAGTGATGAGACCGAGGATTCTAAATCGAGCAATATACGGGAGAATCTAGACACGCCAGTTCCCTGTCCCTCGGTCTATCCGTGCTTTATACCAGCCGTGGAACACGTACACGTCCTTACGTTCCGTGCAAGCAGCAAAAGGCACAAAAGGATTTCCTTTATTTTCCCCTGTATTCCTGCGGGATGTGTACCCGGTTCGAGCCAGCTTGCGCCACTGTCCTTCCAATTCCGTGCTTTGTACCTAGACGACGAAGGATACACACGGACTAACCGTCGTTCGACGTGTACGGACGACAAAATAACCGAATAATACACGGTACATGAGGAAAGAACGGAATTATACGGGCACACACGACCGCGTTTCCCAGTCGGCGTGCATGCAAGTATAAAATAAGGACGTAGACGAGGGTGGATCGTGAGCGATTGTTCGAAAATGGCAGCGCCATCCGACCGATCGTGAATGGGGCCCCGTACCACCAAACGACGTAGGGGCCAGAACGAAGCTGGCTCGTCGCCAAATAAACTGAACCAAAAGCGAGTGTATATAATGTCGCGCACACGCCGTTCCACGAATGACACGCTCGTATATCAGCTGGTCCGGCCTAGGTGCGAGCATTAAAATTAAATATTGCCTGGCTTTTTGGATCAAGCACGCGTCGCTGGTGTCGTGATCCTTTACAAGAAAATTGGAGTATCGGTTTAGATTTAATTAAACGTTGAAATTAATGACTCTACCAACTTGTGTATTTTATTTTATTTTATTCCTCTCGTTTCTTTCCGTTGAAGTAGATTTTATTACCGATGGTAAATCGGTTCGATGAAATTACACGGAACACAGGACCGATACTTCTGCACAGCTTTCCAAGCAGAAATTAAACTATACACCGCGGAAATGAAATAATGCGATGAATTTTCGAGTAATCTATCACGCTGCGTTTGATGGTTCTAGGAAATGGAAGCGAAATTTCTAGTGGCTGTTCGTTCCGACAAATTGAAGTTTAATTAAATTTTATACAGATATTCTTCGTTTTCTTCGTCCACGTTTTCCTTTTTTATTTCATTTTTTTTTCTTCTTCTTCTTCTTCTTTCTTCCTTTTATCAACGGCGAACGATAAACGCCGACTCTCCCACCGAGATGTTATCGAGTGCATTTTCGATATTACCATCGCGTGTATTTACACAGTTAAACGTTATTACGCAGCCAGTTTAATCATAATTTAATCACCGTCGCTGGCTGGTTACCTTTTGTTTTCAAATTCCTGTCTTCGGACCGACCCGAGCTTCGTCGCCTTTAAAAGCGACCTCCGCTCCAACGAAATATGCAAAATTAACGAATCCTCTGCTAATTACAAATTAATTGGCTCGCGCAGGAGCGCGCAAAGAATCTACTAAAATGCAGCAACACTCGACGCCGCGTTTCCTCTTTTAAGAGGCCGGAAAGAGCGCTCAAGAAACGGCGACTCTTGCTTTCCTCCATGCTTCGTTACTCTACCTCCCGGTGGTGCCTATAATTTCGCGGAAATAAGATTTCACTGGAAACCCTTTCGCTCCAAGGGTGAAACCTGTCGACGGAAAACGCCTTGACGATATATTGTATGCATTTCCAACGCAAACGTGCCTTCCAGTAGAATAAATAGAGTCTACCGTGACACGGAATCGATTAATTTTTACCTGCTCTGTCTTTCGACATTGATATTCCAAAATCCTTTATATTTAACGTTTCTTTAATATTTAATCAATTTCCACGTTATTTGATTAAAATTTAGAGCGCAATTTACATTTTTCGATTTTAGTTAAAATGTTACAAAATATTCACAAAAATTTATAAAAATTCTACTTTGTGTTTATGTAATATAGGAATCAAAAATTTCAATCGGAAAAGGCAGAATGTGTAGGTAAAAATTATGTAAAATCAAGGTCGTTATCCGTGAAATCAGAATAAGATCTATGTTGCTAAACAAAGTCAATACGAGACTAACGAGCTCCTTTGGAGTCTCCGTTGGCCAACCCTCCTGACAGACTCTCCATGGTACCTTCCTTGCAGCCATATCTTTTCACGTGCGACCTCAAATCCGACGATTCATTATGATCGGACCACGTTCGAGGGTATCGTTTTCGTCGTTCAGATTTATGACGTACCGTGGCTATTGGGGAGTACACTCTTTTCCGCCGTTACAACGGCCATTAGCCAGGAGCCCAGTGTTTCAGGTAATCCGAAAATCACGGATGCCAACGGCACTCGACCAAGTTTCCGAATGGTCATTCATCTGTGCGGTAATCACGCTTAATGCAGATTAATTTCGGTAATCGGTCGAAAATTGGTCGTTTCTGTGCGACAAAATGGACCAGGAGCAACTCTTAGCCGCTCTGCGCCATAAATCCAATGAAACTTGGGAAGGAAATTTTTCACATTACCACTTGTGATAAAACTTTTACCCCGCAAGATTTATCGCGAGCCCGAAAAACTAAATTGCCTCCAAAAATGATAGACAATAAAAATTACAAATTAAATTCCGCAGCCAAGTAATGATTCCATCAATGTTCAAATTTTGACACGTTCATTGCGTACACGTGCGACGCATTGAAGAATTAAATGTATACGCTTTTTTATTGAATACTAGCCGAATAAAAAATAAATCATGGGCTGCAATTAAAATTTGTTCTCCTCGACGTGGTAACGAACGTAGTAATTCTTTTCCTCCATCCAGTCGTTATCACCAAAGCGCATAGATGCGCATAATTTTTTTAGGCATTACGGTCAGAGCGCACATGCACGCAGTTAGCGAAGAGTGATGATTCCAATGAGTAACTTTTAGCGGTAAAACCCAATTTTCCACTTTTCCATACGATGTAAATGTACCTATTTCGAGGTATCCGGGTACCCGGTTGCCAACAGTAGGGTTAAACAATTTAGAAATATTTCTTGTAAGAACAAGAAAAAATATTTTTTGTAAGAGCAAGAAAAAATATTTCTTGTAAGAATTTCTTTACATTCCTGTTAAAGTATAGCAAGATCTCAATTTTCTGAATATTTTTACACCAATGTAACATTACGTTTTACAAGATTACTCGTTACAAAGCAATCGTAAAAATTTCGGTAGCCGATACAAGGATTAAAGAATGCAAACAAATTTCTATCGCACCATAGCGGTGATAAATTGTGATCGCAAAGAACAAAAGCCAACATCGGCTATCCAAAGCAGCCAGCGCGACTTCTAGTTCCTCGGACAAAACGGATTTATCGTCGAACCGTTCGGCCTGTTCAATACCGTCCCTCTAACATCTCTATTTATGGTGAAACCTGTCGCGTACGTAACGTCCCTTTCAGACAGAGAACCTTCCGGTTGCTTACATTTTATGTCTTTAAAAGCGTCCCGCAATCTCTCCCAGGAGAGGGACTTTTGTCGTGCGGACGGGACGTCTCGTATTTTTAACAAAATCGCGCTCGAACACGAATACGTGCACACTTTGAGAAACGGCTGAAATATAACAGAGAAGATGGAGGAAGGAGGAGGAGGTATTACATGCGCTCGATGAATGTTGGATAGAAGCGGGTAAACGTGGGTTAGAACGGGACGGAACGGGACAGAGCAACACAGAACGGAATAGGATAAGCGAACACGGAGAATACGATTGGACGGCGATATCTAGTATGATTCCAGAATGGCCCTCTATTTCTCTCTCCCAACCATACCATCCGCTTCTCTGATAGTATATACGCGACCTGCATCGCCTCCCGATACCGAGGGTGCACCGTCCTGCGGATAGAAATAAGATTGGCCGGTGGCAGAGGTGGTCCGGTGTACACGCGATTGAATCGTGAACCGAGTATCCGTCAAAAAGTTTGCCAAAATTCATCATCCAGCCGCGTTTGCTCGCGTTCGGCATCCGAGCGGCGTACGGGCGCCATTTATGCTCCGTTTTTCGATCGCCGATCGAAACAGCCGTAGTAAATCCTATTTTCGATCGCTGTGATTTTAGACCAAAAGTTTCTAATTTATAACGATTGTAAAACCTTTTTCAACTTGATAAAAAATTATGAAACAATTTGAAATGAAACTAACAATTTTGTACGAGAGATCATCTTTTTCTATAGGATACTAATCTATTTGAAACTTCATCGAAATATATTTTTCATAAGCGTTTAAAAAATATTTAAAATACTTAACCAGGGCTCGTAAATTAAAAAGATTAGAAGAAACGGTACACGAAAGGAGTGTTGTTAATAAATGGCCGATTCTATTTTCAAGTTTTAATAAATGGATAGGTGTACGGGTTAGGAACAGGAAGAAATTAATAACTTCGTTACGCGTTATGTATGAGCTAATAGTTTGCAACGATCTACGTAGAAAATGGGCCAAAGGCGCATTGAAACGGTCGTATTACCGGTTACAATTATTTTCCGGCATGCTAAGCCGCGATACTTTATCGAGGATATTTTTCACCGTGTACCGGTGGGCTCGCAGCTGACGCTGACCCGCATAAATGTGTTGAAGCGGCCCGGTGAACTACCGTTGAAGCTAAATTAAAATCGAGTTTCCATTCGTTATTTCACGCTTATCATACGCACGCGCTCTCTATTTTGAAAGAGAAGCGTAATCGCTTTATCGCCATGCTTCTTACCGTTCACGGACAACGTTACGAGGAAAGAAAGGTAAATCGTATTTTTCGTGGCAACGCTCGAGATATTTCAGCGTACACTTTCGCCTTAATAAAATCGTGCACGTGCTAACGATCGCGAGGAAAGTGTAACTTCTCGAGAAGCAACGGTTGATCGAGTGAACCACGATAAGTCAAGCTCGTTACAATGGATACCTCGAGCCAAGAATATTGCATTATTCTCGATCGAATCGTGTATCGAAGAGTAACGGTAACGAGACTCGTTCGAGAATATCGGATGAAAAATTTCAAAATCAAATCCCGTATGATCCGATGGAGAGCCGCGAGGAGACACGTAAAAGCTCTTCGTCGGTGATGAAGATCGAGCGATGTCGCATTATGGGTAGTACCGGTAACGATGTTTCATCAAGGGGAAAAATTACGGAGAAGATACACCATTGATCAAACGTGTACGACCAATCGAACGTTAAAAACGCTTCACCGATGCGCCTTCAAAGAGAGTTCTCGGGCACAGATTATATCTGCGAACCGATCTCTCGAGCACAGCAAATAAACAAGCATCAAGGGAAATCTTTATGCACGGTGGTTACAAATAGTATTCCAACGTGTACTTTCCCGCGAAACTGTACAGAGTATTCCCGTGATACAAAATTTTCGTAAAATACCATAATTATTAAGAATAAAATAAATATCCAGAATACCGAGCAAACGATCAACAGAATAATTTCGAGACCGTGTTTCTTCTTACGGAATTAAAAAGAAAAAATAAATAAATAAATAAATAAATAAATAAAAAGAAGAAGAAGAAGGGAGGATCAAGATACGTAAGCTCGTAACAAGTAACGCAAAGTTTCGCGTCAGATCGCGGCAGCCAGCCACTGTTCGATTTCCGTGGGAACGATGGAGGGAAAATTCGAAGAAACAGCAGCCTCCGAATCTCCAACTTTTCTGTCGAGGTGGCCGGGTGTCGAGACACGGACTGTAAGCGATATAGATTATCAAAGTTGGGCGCAACTGTTAGCCGCAGAAGCGTCGGAGTTGCCGAGGGTGGGCAACCCGTGTCTTTCACCCCTATCAGTCCGTCTCTGTCCGAACGTCGAGCGTGTATCCACGCGTTGACTTCATCCGGTGAAAACTCGAAACGATGCATAGGTATGGAACGCGCGTTGCATTCGAGCTTGTGCCTCGCGGAGTCCGATACACCCGTGCACGTATGAAAGCAGAGGAAACGTTCGTCTGGATCTATCAATTTCTACGGCCAATTTAATACGGTTCCAGGCAAAGCGACGTGGACAAAAATGGTGAAACGGGTCGGTCTACACACGGTTCCGTCGGTTGACCCGTAATTGAGATTCCGATAAAGTCAATCGAGCAATTATTGACTATTACGCGCGCCAACATCGGAATCGGTGTGCTTTCAGCGAGTCGGTAAACACGCGTGTATTCGAATGTAGTATTTATCGGGCTGACGTGAACGCGTTCTCGCATAATTGGTCCCTGTTCGATGAAACCTACGATGGACCGGTGTCAGAAATCGTAGAGATGGATATTTGGAAACGAATCAGGTGGAAGCATCGTTTAAAAGACGCGAAAGAATCGAACGATTTATCAGAATTCATCTTCTCGGAAAAGCTAACTCGATTCTACGAGGGATAAAGGTCGGAGCCATCCGTAAGAGCGGAAACGGATATGGGAGGATATCGCATAGTTTACACAGCGATAAAAATCCCCATAAAAGAACCGTAAATTTCAGCCCTCCGTGCAACCAGAACGTCATGACTTTATAGGCGACGAAAAGAATGAGCAGCGTGTGTACTATGCCTATAACGTTTCGAGGTACACTCGCGATTCCCACTGTTCCACGACATATCTGTTCCTCACCGTTAATCATTCCCGATTGTTAACTCACCGCAACGCTACCGAAAGTCTGCGCCACCGTGAATCAAGCGGAGACGGCGTGGTTTTCACGAGAATTATACTCCAATTACGTACGATTCGATGTTACGAACGAAATGAACCACCCGGCCGTAACTTGGAGAGGAAAATGAAATTACGGTCCACGAGAGAGATGCATAAGATATTATAATCGAAGAAGTTGGCCGGCCATCGATGGGTATACCGTAAACTTCCTCCCCGGAAATAAGCTAATTATAATAAAGGTAAATGCCGGGGACCGGTAAAGAGGCGAAATTAGATTATGCAAAACGGGGAAATCAAGCCGAAGAAAAGGTGGAAAGAGGAGGACAAATAACAATTGGCCAGGACCAAGGACAAAGTATAATTGAAGAAGCTCTTGTTAGCATAGGAATGGTACTTTTCCGATCTTTCGGATAGAGTGGCTTTAAACTTCTCTAAACTCCAACGGAATATTTCCTCTTCAACGAGAAATTGGAGGAAACCGCGAAATAGCCGGGTTACCCGTGCACGGGTGAGAAACAGAATTACGGTAAAATAAATATCGGAGAAGAAAGAGGAGCTGCGCACGTGTCGATCGTGACGAGCCAGGGTTCTTCCTCGAGCGAATATCGCGAAAGAAAACACGCCAATTCTCTGTGAACCTCGATCCGTGACGAATCGAAGCTCGGATATATCGAATTATATCCATCCATCCGAACGATCCGCGACAAAATTTAAACAACCACTTGCCATCTGATGTTCTATCCATTGTAATTCATTATATGATCCCAGAATATTCGACGATTATTAATGCAATCTCAAACTTATGGTTATTCGCTCGAAGATGTCCCATATATTTCTAAAACGCACCAACCGACCTTCCACTATTTTCATACGGTGCTTAATATTCGAAGATGCCCGTGCAGTTCCCAGGAATTTTATTGGCGTCATGTTGCCGGAACGCGCTTACTTTGAAAATGTTAGAAAGCATCCTCTATCCCGCGTAGGCACCAGGGCGATGGGATATCGGGTCACCGGCGAAGATCATGCGAACGCCGATACAGAGCAATATTTGATGAGAAAGAAGTCTGGCTTGGCGAACGGAGAAGAAGCCTGCCGCGATACACACAGGGACCTATGAAACTTCTCCAAGATTTCATCTTTATTCCGTATTAGATTCCAACGACCCCCTTCCTCGACTGCCTAGAACGCGCGCGCCATTCCCTGGATTTTGCATTTCGGTATAAACACCCTCGCCCGTGCAAACGTGACACACGGGGGGCCGGAGAAGAGGCGATGCGAGGGTGATGGCTGTTGAAAGAGGACCGAGCGAGGATATTTTGGTCCATTTCCGACGAATGGACACCCCCGATCTAATAAAGAAACTTGGAACATTCAACGGACTCCTCCGACTCGCATTTTTCCCCCATCGACCGCCTTCTCCCTTTCTCCGCCATATCTCTTCTCCTTACGGTCGTTCTTTCTGTCGCCGTGGAACAGCCTCGAAGAAGGAACCGGGCATGCCAGCCAGCTAACAGTCGCTCGAGAAAGAAACAGCTTGGCGTATATGCCGTACGAACGACGTAGGAAGGGATGGAGAGGAAAAAAAAAGAAAAAAAAAAAAAAAAAAGAAAAAACTCTCGTAGCAGCGAAGTGCCAAGGTGCACCATCTTGAGAGATCCGACTCCCTATCGAGCTCCAACGTTTTCCACGCGGTGTCTACATGCGAAGCACTTTGCCGCGATCTGTCGTCGGAAATGGGGTGACTCCGGGGGGATGAAGGCAGAAAAGAAGTCCCCTATATTCGGTTGAAATCAGCGCTCGTCGGGGACGACGCGAGAATCAGACGCGAAATCGAGCAGGGTATTGCCTATACGAGATCAAATGAGATCAAACGAGATCATTGTGTTAGACAAGACTGTGCTGAATTTTCTTTTCGGTTCTTTACCGGTTCATCTTTGTGTTCACTGTTACTCGTCGCGGCGCGAACGATAAAGGAGATTTAAATTTCGAGGATTGTAACGTAGACAGTTTTCGCGATACAACGTCTCTTTATGGTCCCTTCGAAGGCAATGAAACACTCTTTCTTCGCGAACGTATCGCGAGACAGCGTCGCGACGTCGTTACGCTATTCAACGACGGTTCGTACCATTCCCGTGGTTTCATCTTTGTACTCGCGAGCCTTCGAAACTTATCTTCCCTCGGAGAACAGCTTCTGCTTTGAGATTTTGGCAACGAGAAACGCGGTTGTCGCGCGACACCTTCGCCAACTCTTCTCGAATCGCTTTCGAGGAAGAAGCTTGCAAGTAGGAATAAGAGAGTTTCCTAAAAGGAGTCGCGCAAGAAACGTATCGAAGAAAGAGAGACGAGGAACAGAAGGAGAGACGCGAAGGAACGGCTCGGTCGAGAGAGAAAGAGAAAGTAAAAGAAGAGACGAGTTGATGACCGACTGGCTGGTTCGCTGGCAGACAAATTGCGAGAATTTCAATGCGGTACCGTAACGTACGAGGGGCTTGAGCAAATAAAGAAATAAAATCGTCGTTTCTCGTGCTCGTCGTTCGCCTCTTACTATGTTGGCACGCGGACACACGTGTTACTGACGATGACACACAACGCGCGAGGAAATAAAAGAGCGCGCTCCGGCAAGAGCAAGCAATGGACCTGCGTTTTTGTAGCCGTGAAAAAGAAATATGATAAATCTGAATTTTTGTCGTGCATAGAGAGGAGCGCGGTGTTTGTACTACTTTAAATTATTCTATTGTTAGTAGACCGATTGATGGGACCAGCTCTTGATCGAGCTTCCACCGATATAAAATATGGCCAAACAAATCCTACGACTGTAAAATTCCTTGCATCGAAATTTTACAAGTCACCTGTCTTATCGGCGTTTAATATTTTCCAATTTATTTATTTCTGTCTGTTATTCTTACAATTATACAACGCAAGGTAAAAGATGGTAACAAAATGGTAAATTCGGCTATTGCGTTCGAATTTGATAAGGAAGAGACTGGTGGTACAAAGTTGGTATCGTTGGCAGCATAGGCTAGATCGAAAGACGATGATTTCGACGTCTGACGGAAGGACGTGCTTTAACCATAAATCGGTGCTCGATATAGAAACAAATATAAGGCCAATACTTTCGGATATTGCCGCGCCGAAGTGATTGATGGTCCGAGATATTCAATATCTGCGAAAGTTCGCAGCGGCGAGCCCTGCCTGCCTGACGCCGCCACTCTCTTTCCACCCCATCCCTCGTTCCCTTTTTTTTTCTCCCTTTCCTTTCGCCTCTTTTTCTCCTTTTGCCCCGACACCCCTAAACCCCGGGTATTCTCCTTATCCCGTACACTTCCACGAAAATGCATGACTTGAAATCCTGAACCGGGGAAAACTTATCTCTAGAAATTCAGTGGCATTCGCAGCGGTGGCTTCCTTTAAGGGTCTGTGAAAGCGGCGGGCGAAAGTGGAATTGCAGCTTAATCAGGAGATATCGAAGGGACGCGATCTTAATTGTCTGAATTGTAGTTTTTATCTCGCTGGAATATGCATAACGCGACTCGGCGGTGTTACGAACGAGAGGATTACGCAGCTCGGTGGATCATTCGCGATCGTTTCGCACCGGTAGGATTTTCGAGCGATGTATTCGTTAAATTGGACATGTTGCAAAAGATATACGAGGAGCGAAAAAACGGAACAACGAATGTTCCGATAAAAAATGTAGAATTACGAAGACAGTTCCCTCTAACGAAGCGCGTCAACCCACAATTCTGATTTTCACTTGGCGCACCTTTTTTCTTTTTATCTTTTATTCCATCCGAGCTACATTTCTTGATTTTATGCGTGAATTTATGAGAAAGGTTTCGATCATAAAGGCAGATAAAGTTTGGAAGACTGGTATTTTAAAAATTGATGTATCGAAATAAACTGCAATTTTTTTTTTTTTTTTTTATCGGAGAACATAGTCTGTTATAATATTATCGATATCGTCGCGAAAAAAAAAGACAGTTAAAAAAAAGGAGACCGTTCCACCAGACCTAACCCGAAACTTTTCTTCCGCCAAAGGACAATTGTACGAACGTAAAAAAGAAGAAAAAAACAGAAATAAAAAACCTATGGTCGAAGCTTAGAGCGGTTAAATCGAAAAACAAAAACGAGACAAAAAGCATCGGAACCGCTGACCGATTCCACGAACCTCGAGGAGATTCTGGAACTGGAATTGTTTTTTCGGCCAACTGGCGTGTCCTCCGTGGAGCCATTAAAGCGACTTCTATTCCGCTAGAAGTGTATGTACTAGCTGCTCGGAGATAAAGCGAGAAATAGAGAAACCAGGAACGAAAGAGAGATAGGGACGAAAAATGAGAAACAGAGGCAAAAAGCGAACGTTCGAGCGAAGGTGGATAGTCGGGATGATGTAACAGCCGAAAGGGATCCCTGAATCCCCTTACGATGATTGCGGTAGGCTTTTCAGAGCAGCCCTTTTCCTCGAGTATCATCGTTTCCCTTGCTTCTCGCCTCTTATCGCGCTTCCACCGTGCCCGTTTCGTCCAACGATGATGTCACACTACCGGCTGCTCAGACCACGGAACCACAGATAGGCCAGAAACTTTGTGGAATTTGATGCGAACGCTATCTCCGAGCTGCATCCCAAAACAGCCATAATCGAAATAATAATCGTACGATTCAAAACCGGAGAATCATGGATCCAGTGGCATTGGATATTCCAGACGCGAGCAAGTTTCTTCTCAGCGATTCTTTTTTGCCTGTCCGTTTAAAGTGTGTTGGAGCAAATCGGAGCGTGTTGGTTTGGTTCGGACCGTATTGGTTCGAATCGGAGCGCGTTGGTACGGATCGAAGCGCGTTACTTCGGATCGGAGCGCGTTACTTTGGATCGGAGCGCGTTACTTCGGATCCAAGCGCGTTACTTCGGATCGGAGCGTGTTACTTCGGATCGGAGCGTGTTGGAGCGGATTGGAGCGTGTTCGAACACACTGAAGCGAGTTGAAGCGAGTTGAAGCGAGTTGAAGCGAGTTGAAGCGAGTTGAAGCAGATCGAAGCGTGTTGGAACACATAGTAGCATGTTGAAGCGAGTTAAGATGTTTCCAAATGTTTCGGAGCAATTTCGAGCGAGTTATAGCGAGTTGGAACGAGCCGAAGCGAATTAGTGCTGGCAAAGTTTGTGGTCCATTAAAATTGCGCTCACGGTTGTTATAAGAAACATAATACAGTCGACGAAACAGATAACGGAAGTAGAAAGGAAACACGGAATGAAATCAGATTATCAGATTCGTGACGAAGCTTGATTCGAATTCATGGTGCATCGAGTGGGCCACGTGCACAGATAACGTGCCGCGTTTTCTGCCGCTAATGGGAAACGGTGTCTGGCTGCCAGTCACTGTCTCGGCAACCGATCGAACCCTGCCGTAATACGAATTTCCTTTGCCACGGCACGATCGAATCTGCTTATTCTCGCGAGCGGAATAATGTAACGCCGGCGAAGCGTACCCTCTCACGGCACCGGGAGACGGAATATTGCAGAACTGTTGAATTCGAACGTCGCTGCTGCGTACACCAGCTTCGCGATTTGCACTTGACCATCCCCGACTCTGTACGCGTGTGCACGTTCGTCCGTGTCTTCGTACACAATTATCTGTCCGTCCATCGATGTGTATATACTCATCCACCCGCTGCGTGTCCGAAACTTGGAACGAGTTTCCGCTAGAAATGGCCTTGGGGGATGCTTTCCAGTAGCTCGTTCGGCACGATATTATACGAGAAGCAAAGGGCAGCGAGCGATAAGACAGGTGGCGGTCGAAACGTGACCCTCGACTCTTAAGTCTCCAACAATACCGAGTCTCCTAATGAACGAATTGATTAATCTTCCGAAAGATATTCGACTGAGCCTGTGCGATCTTATAATCGAGCTACGAACGTCCCATCGTCGGCGCTGCTTCGACGAAGTTTCTTAAAACCTGCTCCACTTAAGCCGCCCGTTCGACAGACCCGACGATTAACGAACGAAGCACAGGGATGAAGTCGTTAACTCGAGTGTGTACCTACTCGAATCGATTGGAGAGCACCGTGGAAAATTGGAGGGAAATGAAAATTGAACCGATACGTACGATACTCTGCTACCTGGCTGAAAAACGTTCTCGTAAAACGTCAACCTTACACCATTGTACGCTGTTCGCAAGATATTCCAGGCAACGAAATTAAGAACCGTCTGTTAGAGTTTCTTCCGTTGATAAGCCAACTATTCTCTTCTCTATTCCCTTCTTCTTGGCTCTTTCTACATGATTTATCCGACCCGATACTCGATTCGTAAGCAGCGAGTAATTCTAAAAATTGGAGAAACGGGAACAGAAGGGAACAGAAACGGAACAGAAACGGATAAACGTTCTATAGCTCCGCCACAGTTTCGTCTGGGAAGCATCGGTGTTAAACTGCGCTAAACTGCGCTAAATTGCGCTAAATTGCGCTAAACTGCGCTAAACTACGCCAAACTACGCTAACTACGGCCTAAGGTGATCGTTTCGGTTCTATCGAGACGATCGGTGGTACACGACGAGCAGCATCGTGTAATTTCCATCGTTAACTGGCTGGTCGTTTTTCGTTATTAGAAAACTAGGATCGGAGTTACCTGTTCGTGGGTAACAGGTTGTTTTAATGCAACCGCAACGTTGAAACAAGAGGGGCAGGCATAACGGATCGTGGGGTATATCTATCGGGTTGCCGCACAACTCGAAGGGGTTCGCTGTTGGTTATCGTTGCTGAAACCAGAGCGGTGTTCTACACCACGCTAACGGTATACCGGCCAGCTGTTAACCGAACGTATTGCGATCAATTTGTGAACGTTCCGGATAAAATGAGCTAAGCAAAGAGCTTGTTAACGTCGACTTGAAGAGCGGAACTGAATGCTCGATTGTTTCCATGCAAATTGCTATCAAACTGTTTCCTCGATGGGTTGGAACGTGATGCAACGCAAGTATGATACGATTGATTCGATTAGGCGATAAACAAATGGACACGAATCAGTGTGTTTCTTAAATTTTTCCCAAAACGAAGATCGTTGGAGATGATTCGAATGATATTTTCGAGGGGCAGCGATAAGTCGGAGTTAGGTCGGAGGATAAAAATAAAGGAAATAAAGAGAAGAAATGAAATAACAAACGGATAAAGAAGAATCATAAAAGAGGGTAGGAAAGAACGATACGAATTTTATTTTCACACTGGAAAGTCGCAAGTACTCGAAATCGTTGGAGAAACTCTAAACCCACGGAGCTCTGGTACACTTTCAGGATCGAATAACCTTGGATAAACTGATGGAATTAAAAGCACAAAGCTAGGAAGGAAGCATGGCGGCGGAGGATAGCGGGTCGGAAATGAGAAGAAAATTAAGACCTAAAGTCGAAAGACGAAGAAGGAACGTTCGAGGTGTACCACAGTCCGAGCCTTCCTGCAATCGAAGATACACACGGTAAACCCGGTGCCTACCACCTTCTCATCTACCGAACCGAGCTAGTAACCTAGCAACACCCTGAATACCACTTCAACATGTTCGCCCAACACCTTGCCTTTCAATTCACCTTATCTTTGCTATCTACCTTGCGCCTTACGTTTTCCTAGACCATATTAGGGTTCGACTTAGAAGTCTCACACGAGAACATTCGAACAACCATCGACATATGCAGACTGATATTTTGTTGCTGAATTAAAATTGTAAAATGAATTAAAAAATAGTAAAGATATCTTCCGTAACTGTATCGTCTGAAAGAAAAATATGTATTAACCCTTTGCACTCGAGAGGTGACTCTCACTCACCACTTGGATTAACCCTCTATAGCCCGAATTTTGTTTGCTTACAGTTTTTCGCTTTGATTTGAAAATGTTTAAACTAATGATTACTAGATGGATCGTGGTGTCACTATAGTAATACAGTAATCAAATTTAACAGCGCAGTGATAACTAAACAAAATTAATTTTTTTTAAATATAGATACATCAGTTTGTAACTTTTAAGTCACATAGAGGGTTAATGCAGCGACTCGAATCGCGTGTAATTATTTTATTTCAACTTTCCGTGTATCTTTACATTATACAAGACTTAATATTGAATCTTAAGCTTGGTAATTTTGCTTCGTGCGATATTTTAGAAAACACTCGTGTAAATCAAAATGTAAGTAAAGCAAAATGTAAGGAAAAATGTGTCTTTCGAGTGCAAAGGGTTAAATGTAATTTTTAATTTATGCATCGATGCAATTGGATTTGGTTTAAGTTCAACCTTTCGCTAAAAAAAAAAATAAGATGATTCAAAAAATGATCGAATACGATAATGTATCGGAAAAGATTGTCAAGAGATGGATCATAAGTTTATTGCACCGTAATATGGTAAATAAAGCAACTGAAACGTTTAATTGAAATGTCGAGGAAACGTTCTCACAATTTTCGACTCCAAAACTTGGAACACTTCCTGCATACCCTACATGTGGTAAGGATTCGCAAGAAGTTGGCGGTTATTTGGAAGCTGTTGAAATTTACGAACTAAAAGGTTTCTTGCCACGCGTTTGCGGGAAAGTTGGAAGAAAGTCGTAGCCCCGTAACCGTATCCTCGATCGAGGAAGAGAACTTTATAAACATTATCGCTTCCGATAATGTATCTTGGTTGTCAGCGACCCTATCCGGTAAATCTGTGTCCTAACTATCGACTCCGATAGCAAAAATCCATTCAAAGCGACCTTCAGCCCTCTCTTGAAAAAATAAGGTAAAAAAATATAATTACTAAAATATATACACAGGAAAATATAATTTTTATTATTTAACGTAATAATTAATATAATAAATAAATTTAAATATAAATAATATAAATAATAAATAAATTTAAATATAATTAATATAAATAATGAATAAATTTAAATATAAATAATATAAATAATAAATTAATTTAATTTAAAATTTAAATACAAAGAAATATAAATAATAAATAAATAAAAAATACAGAATAAATGTGACTGACTAAAAGTAACGAAAAGAATATAAAATATCGATAGGTCACAGAAAAGGGCAGAAAAAGGGACCCGGTTGGAAAAAAGGGACTAACGAGTGCCTAATGCCGCGGACAGTTCGCCATGTAAGTCATGGCGGTCCTCGCGGTTTATTATAACGAGGCGGCCAGGGTAGCTTTACACGGTTCTCTGGCACCGAGCCTGGCAATAGAACTACTTTTAGTTTCGCGCCATTTCCTCCACCCACGGCCACCCCAATCCATCCCCCTAATCAACCCAGCCTGTTCCACGAGGCCGGCGCGTGTACGAAATAAGTTGAAGTTACTTCTAACGATATCCTTATTTCGAACTTAACAATAAGAAAGTTTGCGCCGAACTCGCAGGAAATTTTAAGGGTATTCTTAAGCAAACAACTACGAAAGCCATGAGAAATCCAAAAGAAAGTTCCGCGCGAGCGATATGTATCCTGAAACGCAAGTAGTCGGCAAGTGAAACCTTACGCTATTGTTTGAAATACGATATCTTTCTTTACATTTTTCAAGCCACGCCGGATATAAAGGAGCTTCGGTTTTCTTTTCATTTTCAATGGAAAACATTGCAAATGGTAATGGTAACAAATGGAAATAAAAAATAAGTTCGTTTCCATGCACGCATATTTTTTTTTTTTTTTCTCAAAAATTTGATTTGCTAAGCAATTTGTAAATATAAAAATTTTACATCGAAACTTAACCATTTGTATTCCAAGTATGCGTCCGAGAATGGTATCTAATTTCATATTCTTAATTCAGCAAGCATTAATATTATCGATTTTATATTAATATTTCGAGTAATTAAAGCTTGCATTGAAATAGTGTTATTATCTACTATTTACGTACAAATTTAATATTTCATATTAATAGTTAATAAATCGGAGTGAAAATACCATATTTTGGTATGCTGAAATTCAAACGAAATAAGAAAATAATGTATTAACACTAAACCTACCGACGATTAAACTAATACCGATTTAATACGATTTAATACGATTAATATAATACCTATTTGTATCAAAGAAATTGCAATAATAGATACTTGGAAAAATATACAATGCACCTGAAACAAATCTTTAACCATATATTTTACAGAGTATTACAAAAAAAAATCAAAAGTGCACCGTTGATAATTTATAAAATTTGAGTTGGAAATTACGAATCCTTTGGTACCTTTAGTGTTAATAATTAGCTAGTTGGAACGAGGTTGCAACCCATTTGAATCACGATTTAAAACGAAGGGCTTGTCACTCACAGAAGCCATCATGGCTGACCATATATAATTTATCAAACGATTAATAATTTTTAAATATTTATATTTTTATTAAAAATTGTTTCATCACAATGAAACATCACAGCACGGAGTGAAATTCTTAGCGAAAATGTTTTAATTCAACGGTAAAATAGTGTCATTAGCCGGGGATTATTTCGCGTTTGACAGAGTAGAAATTACTCGCGGAATATTCCGCTCGGCGATGCAAATAGGTTACGGATTAACGCTTATAAAATACTTTCTACGTTCAAAGCATTTACCGCGTTCAACAACTATGTACCAAGTAACAAAGGGACGCACGCACAGAACTGAAGTTCCATAACTCGTGCATTATTTGTAACATACCTGAGAAGGACAAACATGGACGACCTGTTGCTCGTTGTAAGACGATCAAAGCCAACGTTAAGAGTCCCCACGGATCACGAGGTCTCCCATAATCACGGTTCGCCACGTTCCGTCATAAATACGTAACCGCAACGACACAACTTTTGCGACACAATGTTCCCGACCGGAATCTAATTTCGCGAGTCAAAATTCGCGAGACACGATCACGCACGCGAACCGGCGACAACGACGCGACACGTTTCAAAGTAGAAAATGGCGCCTTAGCTTTACGAATTCGCAACCCGATATTCAGCCCGCGAACGTATCCGCTTTTATCGCGGTGATCAGTAAAGACGCGACGATCGAAGCACTCGGAACAATTTGTTTCGATATTTCGCGTCGTCGGAGGAAAAATATTGCACCCCGATGAAATAAAATACGCGGAAATACAAGCGACGAAAATTCCTTAAACGCGAACGTACCAATCGTTAGTGCTCTACTGATCGCGCTGCTGTCGCTCCCTTAAGGATCGAGTTACGTAACGAAATTCGATAGGAAGCGTCAGCTATCGATCACGCGATCTGGATGATTTAGCGGCGAAAAATGCCGGGAAAATTTGTAACGAGACGCGAAAGATTTGGCGTAGCTCGTTACTCTGAGGAAACGCGCGTTGAAATGAATATTAATAAATCATGTTCTTTACATAACCGGCAGTAAAATCCCTGGCATTAATGGCATTAATATTTACGAGTGTTCTATGCATTGTTATTCGGCCATGGTTTAAAATCAACGATACACGAACCGGCGAATCTTCCGGCAGGGAAACCTCGAAACTAGTTAACTGGTCTACGAAAAAAAAATGATTTATCGTGACGAGCTAATAACGCGTTTCCGCGAGAGGGAGAACGAAACGCCACATCGTTTTGAATCGCAGAAAATTTTGAACAGACAACGAGGTAGTTAGTTGCCGTGTGCGATTCGTATCGGGCGCACGGTAATACCGTGACAATTTAAAGGGCTCGCGATTCCAAACGAATCCGATGTGGCACGTTAATTAAACTTAAACTTAACTCGTTGCTCGGTTGGAACATACAGCTGCCAAAAGTATTACGAGAACTCTGGCCGCGCAATCTGAATGCTCGTTGCCACACGAGGAAAGGTCGATGCGCGCAGACTGTTCTAGCATTGGTGTTACAGACACACGCGTACACGTGCACGTACAACGCGTACATGCGAACGTAATGCACGCGCGAATACATATGTACGTGTACGTGCACGTGCACCAGAGTACACTTCACGCATTATAGGTAGTGAGCACTTGAGTTATAAGATTGCCATGGACACTTGCCAGGGTAATATCAAACTTCGAAGCTCCACCCTGAACCACCCACGCGTCCGTCGACCACGTGCACATGTTATATGCACATGCACGTGCAAGACACACTCGTCGATCGCGATGGTAAGCTTCGTTATCACGCACGCCCACGTGTGAGCTTGATGCGTTGTGGCTTAACTCCTTTATGCTACCCAACCTATCTCTCCCTCTCTCGGCTCCCTTGGCTGCTACCTCGGCTCCCCATCAACACACTATCCTAATTATACGCTATTGATGACACGAATTAACGATCGGTCTCGGGAATTACTTATTATAATAGACGATATTCTTATCTTTACGCGGTCTTTAAATGCCATATCGGAGACAAGTTGCATGAAATTGGTGAATAACTAAGTACCGATGTTACGCGTTTAACGAAGAGTAAGCGAACCTTCGCTCGATATTAAGCGCAAGACGATATTAAATACCATCGCCCTATTACGTACATTGAACATCCAAGTTATAATTTAAGTAACATAGTAACTAATTCGATGGAAGAATTTGTATTTCAGCAATTACTCGAAGCTTCGCCGAGTCAGACCTTTAGCCGAAGAATCTGATTTCGTGTAATTCTCAAGTAGTCACCTCACGAAGGACGGTCTCCCCCTGGTGAAGCGTAAATGAGATTGGAAGGAAGAAAAGGGCCACCCAAGGAAACGCGTGATTACGATAATTCAATCGAGGATCTTCGTCGTGCTGTCGCATCGACAACGGGCACAGAAAGCCCCGTTGTCGAACAAGAGGGAGGACCTTAAAGGATAGTTTGCTTATTCCGGTCACAATGTGAGTCACCGTCGACTCCGTTCATCCCTCCTTCAGCGCTGCAACCATCGACGTACTGACGCTAATGCATATTCAATGTTACACCCATGCCCGGAATATCCAGAACGACGTCCCTGCTGCTCCCTCTGAGACACTGTTACATTCTTGTTTACGAGATGACTTTTCGAATTCTCTAATACCTCTAATATCTCTGATATCTCGGCTTTGCCAGAGAACGTTCTCGTTTCCTATGGTTTACCGTTAACGAAACAATTCTGTAACAATGATAAGGCGTCTTGAAACAGGTTAACGAACGGAATTTATTGGTTCGTGGATAAAATAAAATTTCCAAGTATTTTCGTTTTTATTATTCCGTCCGTATTTACGATTCTTCAGACTTTTACCGTGCACACAAAAGATTCCATCGCAATTTTTGAATAGTATTACGTCCATACGACAGATGATCGATTTCACCGAGCTGGATAAAACCTTTTCTCGGCACATATTCTTTCACACGTACGTGCGTATACCTAGAGTCGAGCTGCTTATACCCTCAACTCCTTAATATTTCTCGGCACTTTCGCGGCGCGCCATATGAATTCCGTGCGAGCTCGATTCAAAGGAATAATAAGTTTGGATTTCAGCTTGTTCCGTGGAATTTCATGCTCGTGTTTTCACGGAATTGCACGCCTACGATGCTTCGTTTCTTTCGCTGTCACTTCTCCTGTTTCTTCACTGCATTCTATTTCAACGATTGAATTATCTTTCGAGACCAAGCTCATTTTTTTTTTCCCCCCCATCGAAGAAACGTTTTACGCGCGATCCTATCCATCCGTGCCATTTATGCGCAACGTCAACGTATCTCTGCGTTGCAATCAAGCCTATTAGAGGAACGTTCATCCCCGAACAATTTCGTTCACGATTTCTAGCTCTCCGCTAGCTAACGTTACCAACTTGAACACAAATAACACGGACAGATAAATAAGAAACGCAATAAAGCTCCGAAATGGAAACGTAGGGCAATAAACATCGACGTAGTTGCGTCGTTAAACCGTAACTCGTGCCAAAAGTCCTCCACCAAACAATTGTGCTCGTCGAATACGGTCATTAATATTCTATACTCGAGAATGAAACGTATCTTCCACTAGGTACTAATTAAAACAAACATTTATACTGTCTCGTTGTATCCAACCACTTTATATCCGACTAAAATATTACGGCTGTAAAAACGCTTCGAAGCTGAATATTCTTGCCGCTCACGTAACTCGATCTCGAGATACAGCTAAAAGAACAAGAAAAGGATTTCAGGGATAGAAGTTTCAAAGTCGATTTTATCGTGGGTACTTAAGATGATGATCAATTCATTTGCTATCGCGTGCCTATAAGACATTCGAAAATTAAATGTAACTATATCTAAATGGAGAATCATCGCAGATCCCCGTTACGCTAAGGGTGGCTTGATCCTTCAGCAGTGCCTCCATCACCCCGGAGAAAACCGACCCTTCCTTCCCCCTTCGGATTGTTTCTCCGGTGGCTGGGTTATGTGCTTTAGGATAACGTTCCACGATCACGCGATGACTCTCCACCTTTTAACCCCACAGCTAAGTACGTTTTAGTTACCCCTCGGTGAAAGCTACCCTTCCCTCTCTCGCCCTCTTACCCTTTCTCTTTCTCTCCGTATCCTAATACTCTCGGCTCGTACATCTTCATTCGCTCCGCCGTTTCTTAAACACTTAGATTTTATCATCCAATGCAACGTGTTTCGCTGACGGAACATCATTCGTGGAACGTCGGCCTTGTATTAAGCGAGAAACGTTTCGTTTCGCTATCAACGAACTCGTCGCGACGAATCGCCGAATTTTATGTCACGTTTCGATCACAGTTAAACCTTTCCAGAACGTGTGATTCGGTAGTAACGATTCGTAAATAAGAACCAGATAAAAGCAAAGAAGATTTAAAAAAAATAATGTTTCCAACACAATCGGAATAAATATTGCTCGATATTGTTAAAAAGTTACAGAATTCTGGTATTCCAATTCTTCAAATGGATTCAAATTATCATCGAAAATCGCGTTGTCGTGCTCGCGTCTCTCCAGAGGGTATCAGCAACGTCGACAGCATCCCAGTCGAGCCGATATCTTTGACCTATAAATTATAATATGTAAATCGCGAGAGAGCAGAAACATCGAGGGGTCGGTGCGCGTTCGCGGGGGTAGATAGGTGGTCTGGCAATTACAGAGGCTTACTGTACATACAAATTGCTAGATACTCTCGCCCTTCCTCTTTCTCCCACCATTTCTCGTAGTCTGTTTCTCTTCGGTATCATTTACCACCCCCTCTCCGACAGGAACGAAGCAACCCCCGTACAGAGCAAACGCAGGAGACGCAGTTATATGAAAACAGCCACTAGAAGGGTATTACCAAAGTAAGAAGTCAGCTCGATGGCTTTGGTCGTAACTTGGTTTTTCGCTCCTATTCCTCTTCTCCTAATTCTCTTCTCCATAAACCTTTGTAGAGGGCCCTTTACCGTCGGAGGGACCTCACTATTTTCCCCGTGAACCGTTATAAAGATACATCGATAAACGCCGCATAACTGCTATCCCCTGTTAACTAACAAGAAAATTCGTTTTACACGTTGGAACATCCTCTGACGATGAAAAGTAATACTTCAAACTTATAACCCGACAGATCGAAACGAGCGCGTACAACAAAAGACATACATTCTCGAAGCTTTATGCATCCGCAGAGTGGATAACTAAAACAGACATAAACACCTCGTTGAGATTCGGGTCAGCGGCGCAGGGTTGTTCTCTTGGGCTACCTGGGAAACCGAGACGAAGGCTAAAATGGAAGAGGAATGAACGGCACAAGGAGACAGAAGCAGAGGGTGAGGAGGTAGATGCCGGACAAATTATCCACCTTCCTCATCCCTTCTCAGCTTTCCAAACCATCCAGCTATCCAGCCATCCTGTGGGACTCCCACCCCGAGAACCCCACGCCCTAATAGCTGCCTATGGGGACGCGATGGGACTCCCGATGGACTGGACCAAATCTCGTGCATTGTACAATTCAGCCTCTCTCTCTCTTTCTCTTTCTCTTTCTCTCTATTCTACCCAACCCTGTCCACCTCTCTTTGCTCTACCATCCCTCTCTCATTCTGCGAGGCTCCAGAGGAGGGGTAGAGTATATTCCTTCCAATTTGCCAGGGTTGTGCATTCGACGGGAGATCGAAAGATATTGGGGGAAGAAATTTTCTTTTTCTTCTTCTCCTTTCGCTTCTGTCCCTCCCACCGCCAACCTTCGTTCTTCTCCATCGCTCTATTCTACTTTCCCTTCCACGCCAACGAACACCAGGCGATTCTTCATGGCCGCACACGCAGGTGAATCGTTACTACCATCGGCGAAGTCCTTTTTTTTCTCTCTCCGAGTTTTAAACGAGCCTCGGTAAACACAATGCTCTTAATGAGGCGAGTGGTTTCCTTAATTCCTAACAGCGTTCGCCTTTAAAAGGACTCTCCGCGATGCAAACCGAGAATCGTGAGCCGTGGATGGTATTGTTGGAAACAGGGACACCGTCTTATCGAGTTTCTCGAGAATTACCGTTCATTTTTCTTGCCTCTTCAGCGTCGAGTAACGAAACGCGGCGAACCACGTAGCAGGAAGAGAGCGGGTTCGATCGCTCTACTCGACGTAAACGATTTTCTTTATAGGTCGAATTAAGGCGAGTTTACGCGCGATGTGTCGGAATCCCGTTTTACGACGAGGCGACTACCGTAAACCTGCTGGTCAAATAATTTTCCGCGATATTGTAGTCGTAACCCTATAAAAGAACGATTTACTGCGAGGATACACGCGTGTTGCGGAATCATTACCATATGCATAATTTTTATATTACCCCACGGTGGGATTATCTTTTTTGTTCTCGAAAGCCTGTGTAACCGCATAATAAAAGTCCGTTTTCATGAATACGCGTAATACCGGCCAGCGTTGCCGCAGTTACTCCAGGAAGCAATTTTATATTACAATACAAATCTCGATTCAAGCGTTCACTCTCGGACGACTCGATTTATAGCAACGATTGAAACAAAAATTATTCCTGAGCCGCAAATATTACTTTCTACCTGTATTAAACGGTAAAAAAAAGAACAAAGAAAAAAGAAAAAAAAAGAAAAAAGATGTCTCTGAAGAAAAGTTCTAGGCGATACACGACCAGACGCGAATGTATAAAAGTAAAAAAATAAAAAAAATAAAATATGCAGAGAATAGGTAGATGGTAGCGGGTAACAACGACTACATCGCCCAAAACTCCGCCGATGAAGCCGGGGAAGTACAACGCGAGGACGATTGTGGAGCAAAGGCAACAAGAGGGATCATTTGAGGAAGATGTAACACGAGACCGTCTACTCGCTACGGCTCATAAAACTGCGCGTTTTATGCTGATGGTTCGCGTCTCGGAGACATTGGCACGAAGAAAAGAAGAGAGGAAAGGAGAGGAAAAGAGAGGAAAAGGGAGGAAAAGAAAGGAAAAAGAGTGGAAAAAGAGAGTAAAAAGAGAGGAACGGAAAAAAGGAGTACACGGGCCGGTCTCCGCTCTAGCATCGATAAGGGGTGGCCAAGCAAGCGCGACCGGCCAAGTGAAAAAACGATGTAGGCTGATGAGACTCATTTCTCTTGAGATGATTTTGGCGTTGGAGCCAAATACAAGCGGCAGGTGGTATCACGACCGGAATAGAGGAAAGAGAGGAGAGAACGAATCTAGGTTCGATCATTCAGCGTCGATCAATTCCCTGACGGCCAACCACTGTTCCCCGTGTGCTCGATTGTGTTGGAACCGATGAGAGGAGAAACGCGAACCTACGTGTCGTTGGATAACACAGTTCGACTGGCAACGAGCTTGCAATTTTAAAGCTGTTCGGCCCTTCAAAAATCCTTTCTCGTCTCTGACGCTCATGGTACGTCCGACCATGCACAGCCACGAAGTACTTACGGCCACTTTGCTGCGAGAAATCGATAACGTATTCAACGTTACGCAAATTATCAAGACCCGGTGAAACATTAAACCGGAAGAAAGAACGTTCCGTGAACGAAGGCATCGACGACGGTGTTACTCGCGTCTCCTTTTTTTTTTCGGCAGACATAATCACAGAGCGAAATTAATCACTTTAACGGGCTGAAACGGTGGCTTAAAAAAGTCCTTTAAAAACCGCCCAGTCATCTCGTCCCCGACACTTAACGCGTTACATTCTTATTTTGCAACGTTTATTACCACGTGCCGGCAAAAAGAAACAGGATTTTGCGGTCTTTATTTCGGGTAAAGTTAATTGCGACCTGTGCGTGGAAAAGGCATCGAAATACAAAAAACAGAGCACCGTCCTGGCAAGGGGTAGGAAGAAATTAAGTGGATTAGTACCCTAATGGCGAGACGGCGGTAAACTGAAATAAATATGGTGTTCACGAGGGAACAGGTTGAATGTAATTATGCGACTAAGCACTTAGTAATTTCCAACAAGAGAAAAGATACGTATACACGCGTACGTGTATGGAACGAATTAAAAATGAAGCGGAAGGAAAAGGAAAAAGAATTATCGAGATATCTACATCTCTTTACGAATCGACAAGTTACTTTTAGGCAATCATTTTTTTATCCTCCATTTTGGCCGATTCCCTTTCCGAATACAATTGAATACGATCGCCGGGTGAAATAAATTCACGATAAAGAAGGGAAATGAGCAGCAGGAGTGGGTGCGGAACGAGAGGGGGCACAAAGAAACGAGGGCGAGCCGTTAAAAGTTGAAGACGCGTTTGCACGGAACTGTTTCATTGTAATAGCCAAAGTTCTTGGTCGCTTCGTTCATTCCTGGCCTTTATTATTTTATATTTCGTGGAACCGCGACGCGCAGAGATAACAGAAATTATACTTACGTTTCAAAGTGAAACAACCGTTAGCGGGCGACGCGAAACTTTAATTCGCGACGATACCGTCCCGCTCGATTTCATCTTCGCGAATATCCGGTCTCCATGGCTGGTGCCTAATTCAAAAGGGATTCATGTTCCATCCTTAATTTCTTTGAACGGACAGAGAGACACGAAGCTGCCACCGTGGCCGGCTGGCATCGAGACATTTGGAAAATTTTACGAAACGTATACCTTCAGGAAATTAAATCGCTAACGAGACCGGTCACAAATGAATCGACGTTGAGTCTTCCGTTTCGTCTGTTAATTACTTCTTCGTCTCGTTGCTGTCTTTTTTTTTTTTTTTAGAACTTGGAACTCGTTAAGGTAATACCGGTCGCGATGCCAAATTGTTACACGAATCTGTTCCATTATTCAACACAAATTAAAAATAAATTAAGAGCGTACAGATTTTATCGAGAACTTTTCGAAGCATCAGATGGAAGCTCGTTGCAACTCCCAATTAACATTGTCGTCAAACGTCATCCTGACGTGTTCCTACGACGCGACCAGTTAGTTAGAGGCGGTTACGCAGGTACTCCTCTGACATCCGCCCAACACGCACGACTGCGTTCGACGCACGTGTTACAGACTGGCCGCGAGATACACGCATGCACGATCGTATATAATATAGTGGATCTGCATCCTCTGTAATGTAATCATGGCTGACACAATTAATCACTGGACCATCCAACCCTGCCGAACCATTAGCGATCGGGACACTTGGTTTCACAGGGGGTGCGTTTCGTGTCTCCACGCCTGAGAATGCATTGTATTCGTGCGCGAAATACAGATACGCAGGGGCACGAACAACACACGAATGCACTCACGCAAACGTTCGATCGGGAACAGGAAGAATAAAAAATGAAACGCGAAACGGGTGGGAAGATGCTTCGAGTCTTTCGAGCACGAATTAATGGGTTCGATACGAGGTGGGAACTCGTACGACTCGGTGATTTATTGAAATTGATTAACGCGTGTACAACAGAAAATGGTTAATCAATTTTTACAAATATATCGTTGCTCGCGACAGAATAGTAAGACGTGGCGGAAATAAAAATAGTGTATAAAAAATTCTTTTTCTACGCGTTCAAACTATCCACCCGGTCCATCCAAAGTTAACGAACTTTCTAGCTTACGATCCACTTCAACTTCTTCTAAATTTTCGAACCGTAACTACGATCGCTTCTCGTTCGAGGAGTCGATACTCGTTAGACTGTTTTCGTCGAATTTGCCCGTGCAACGCGAGCCTGTGATTAATTGGCGGCGTTGTTTCTCGTTAGTTTATTATATGATGAAGCGACTCGCCTATCGACCTCCATCGACGGCTGATTGGCTCCGATATCGTGCAAATCTAGTTCAGAGACGCGTCGCTGCGCACACGGATCATATTAAACGGAACGCAGGGCACGATGCTGGAAGCACGGCCGATCGATGAGCAAAAAGGGGAATCGCAGACATCGCGGCAGCAAGCAGCAGAGTTGATTAACTTCACTTGGTCGGGCAAGTTGAAAAACCTTCGATACGATCTTTATCGTGTACCGTAAAGAACTACTACCACCGGTAATTAATTATACAGAAGAGGAAGTTCACGGAAGTTTTCTCATTTTTTCCATGAAAAGATCTCCTCCCCTCTATCTTTCCCTCTGTCTCTTTTTCTCCCTTCTCTCTATGAAGTTGGAGCACGATCGTTACTTTTAATAGACCTTCTAGCAACCAACAACTAAATCTCGATGCGAACTGATCGCGACGCACGCGCTCAACCTCCATTCCTTCGCTGAAACTAATTTTCTGATACTACCACAAGTTAATTCCGTTTTCCATTTACTTTTTTTTTTCTTTTTTTTTTTTACCTAATTATCGAGAAACAAAGTTTCCAGAAATAAGACGTTATATCCCAAATTGTGCGCACCCTTCGAGGAACTGAATTATAACCACAAGTTCCTCGAACTTACATCCCTCCACCTTTCTCTTTTCACGATCTATCTTCTTCAACGTTAATTACGAAGTAATGCAAGCAAAGCTGTGTACGAGCGCGAAAATCGTAAGAGTTAAAGTACCGACGCAGACGAGTCGCGTCTCCGACGGCGCGAACGAGGAACAGGATATGGCCCATTGGCTATGGAGCGAGAAAAGACTGGGAAGTAAAGAAGAGGGGAGCAATAATACGGAGATCCTTGGAAAACGGCCAAAGTGTCAGCCATAATATTATAGCCGTTACTTGAAACATCCCAGACGTACATCGTGCGAATGAGCGTTTTATTCTCCGACACTGTGCACGTATACACGTGCCTCCATACAAACGAGTATCCCACGAAACTTACTCTCCCCGATGAAACCGAGCTGGATCGCGTGCTATCATCTTTGATTTCCTCTTCGTCGATCGTCGCCTCCTCTCTTGCGATCGAGCCATCGTTATCCGCCGTGCAAAGTGGATATGAACAGTATCGTGTCGCCCGAGTTTATTCTGTAACTGCCCTCGCCCTGAAAATTTTTTTACAAGTTCACTGGTTATCGACTAAATTTCTTCGCTACTTGAAGAAAGAGGACAGAGGAAACGAAACGTGTACCAAAGAGATGAAAATGGTACGACAAAAGCGCGACACACGCGTAAGTCGGTGTAGCATAAGGTTAGAGGAAAAAGAAGAAAGTACAAGGAACCGTGGTACAGTCGAAGCATACGAAGCTTCGAGCAACGTTGGTATTATCATAATAATGGTTGAACCCATCATCTTTTCCGTGTCTGCTCTCTGCCTCCTCCGTAACTGGTGCGACCCGCTTCTCAAAGCTTCTTTCTTTCCTCGAGAGCACCTCAGCAACCGGAACCTAATAGCGCTCGCGTTTTGTACATTTACAAATTTAAAATGATAATTTTGACGTGGGTGTGGCAAGCCTTCAGGTCATTTGCGCCTTTTCACCGCCGCATTCACGGCTCGTTCCCTTATTTTCCACCCCTCAGGCTGCTCTCTGCCAACCACACCGCAGGTCGATTATGCGAGTTGCAAAAAAATCCGCGACGGGATAGTTTCATTGGACGTTTGTCAGCTGTCTCGTACAAATGTGTGCTTCCTCTCCTCGATTGCGATCAACGAGTTATTGCTCCACAGGGGTAGTAAGAATTTTTATAGTTTCTCGTGCAGGAAAGTAAAGAAAATAGGTAGTTGATATCTATCGTGTGTACTTGTCTTAAATGATAAGAAAATGCTCTTAATATTATAAAATTACACCGTGACTATGGTTGCGCGCGAAGTGTACGCTACGTTTTATCCTTTCGTTAATCTGCATTTTACCGCCCTCTCGAGGTCGCGCCACAGAACCCGCGACTCGCCATCTTGACTTTATACATCCGACGAATTCGCAGGTACGAATTAACACAACAATACTGTGTTATGTTTGTAGTTCGACACGCGTGTCACCAAGGAACTATACGTGTGCCGAACAGGGAATCAATTCGTGCAATATTCTAAATTGTTACTTAGAATACATTGACCGACGAAGCAGAATTAAAAGATGCGGTAACAACTTACATGGTGTCTCCCTGTATGAAAAGTTCCGGCCGTTCTTTCAAGAGGTTATCTCTTAACCAGAAAAGTAGCTTTTCTATGGTCCCTGTACAACATTTAACGTGGCGAATTAAGATTACACAGCGAAGAAAGTTCGTAAGACTTACATTCGTCTCCGGGTAAGTTGACCTCGTGTTTTTTCTTCTTGTCGAAAAGTAGTTCTGCCCCACCCCTGAAATTATTTAGCGGATAATTTATCGCACCTATACTGTCGTGACTGCGGGAAAAGTTGGGTTAGGTATGAGTTTACTAGGTTACCCGAATTCGATGGTCACAGAGGTTCCGCTGTTCTCGGTAGACATGTTGTTTTAATTTTTTTCATAAATTATACCACTTAAAAATATTCTCCGTTGTTACCATCTAATTGCAGAGAAACATTATTCGCCGCGCATAGAAACAACGTGAGTGACATTACAGTTCGATTCCACGTTCCTTTCGTTCAGCCGGTCAGTAGTGTACGCATTGTACGCGGCAAAACAATTTTCGAACTTAAGACTTGTTTTTCATTTCGAGAAGTACACATTCGTTCTTTTTTTTTTTTCTTTCCGTACGTCGCGTACGTCGCGGTATACTTTTTTGCGAAATTTTTTTTAATCGCCAAAACGTACGAATTTTTGCAATCGATCATTTTGTGTTACCGAGTATCGAAAAATCGGAAGCGATCGTTATTTATTTTTGGGGAAAAAGTATTGGTTCGTCGGAAAATATCACGAGTAATGGTATCGAGTAAAATGTAAGTCGGATATAATGTGAGAAATGAAATGTAGAGCAAGTGCCCCTTACATGTAACAAAATACATCCCTGTATATTCGTCGGTCATTAGTCTGGCAATAATTATACGTTTAATTGCGACGCAAAGGTTGCGTTATGCATGATCGACGGTGGCTGATAAAGAAATAGAATTTGTCGATCGAAAGAGAATATGAAAAAAATGTAGATATTGTGTAACAGATGTGGAATATAAGTACATTGGATAGGAATGTTGAATACGCGAATGGACTGAGGTGCAGGTGCCATCAGGCGGCAGCTGTAATGGCGGTCATCAGAAAAGTGCGATCGCATCCGTTAAATGTATCGAAAAGAAAATAACTCGCATTCCGTACACGTTCCCATTATTTTAAACTCTTTATGACCGTATAATCGCGTGTAAACGTAATACATTTTGCGTGTTCAGTATCAACTTTCACAATGTCGGAAGAAAGTGAACATACTTCGAAAGAAACTGAACCTGAAACGAGTGCGGAAAATCACAATAAAGAACAATCGAAAAGTGAAACAAGCATATTAAACAATGAAACCGAACAGCCTATGTTGGAAGATGAAGAAATGCCGACGTACATTAGCGTATCAAGCCCATCGAGGCGCGAAGATTCGGATGTTAATAATACAAAAAAACAGGACTCGGTACCATTAGAAGAAGATCACAGTCGAAGTCCTTATCCTAGCGACGATCAAGGCGGAGGTAGTATTTATGTACTGTCTTCCGGGGAAGAGAGTAATCATCCGTACAACGATGAAGATGAAGATGAATACGCGGATAGCGAGGGTAAGTAAATATTATGCGAGTCTTGATAACAAAACACAACAATGTTTGATGCATTGTTTTACGTTGCGATGTACGTAGATATGGATGAGATGGACCTTGAAAACGAACACGAAAACGGAATGTTAGAGGATGAGGAAGAGGAAGACGACGACGACGATGATGAAGGAAATCCTTTGAGACTACACAACGATGATGATGAAGATATTGATACGGAATACGAACAAGAATGTTTCGACAGAGCGTCCGATGACTTTGTATTGAACAATAGATTGAAGCAACATTATAAAGAGAGAAGTTTGTCGTTACAAGATTTAAGCGTTTCAAAAAATAACGCCCACTCACCGTATAGTAAAAAAAGGCACAGCTTAAACATTTTCAGACATAATTATTTAGGTATGAGACCGAACCCGGTAGCATTTCCTGTTATGCATAAAAAGCAAATGGTACCGCTTAAATACCAACACGTGGAAAGCAAAGTGAAACAGTACATAAGAGATATAAAGGAACAAAATAGGAAGTCGATGGAAAAACGTATCAAAGAACAAGAATTTATAATGAATAAAAATCACGAGGAGAACGAGGGTAAGAAATATGTTCGTGCTATTACAATTTGAATACTTGCATTTAGAAGATACGTCTATTGCTAGTGGGAAAAAAAAAAAAATAATAGAACTTTCTTCCGTGTAACCGAGCGATCAAATTCTAATAGTCGATAGAAACTATAATTTTTACTTTCTGTTTATAGATGACACTGAACAATTAAAAGCAAGAACTACGAGTAAAACCATCAAAGATTACGCAGAAAAGACTATTAAGGATTTGCAAAGAGAAGAAAATGAAGGTGATAATTTAATTTACAATACTGCACAAATAGTAGAAAATGGTGAAAGTAAAGTTTCTAACAGAATAACCGAGAACCAATATAAAAATGCTAGAAAAGATACCGAGTACAATGGTGTACAAAATGAAAAACGTATGCAAAATTGCGAAGATAAATTAAAAAAACGAAATGGTTCTGTAGATGTTAATGCACATCATATTGATTATCAAAAGACCATAGATAGAAATGTTAAATTCAATATTATAAATCTATCCTCTCTAGTTAATGGACACCAGCAGTCACCTGCATTTGCTAATCTGCGTACATTATCTTACGAGGAATACATGCACGGTAGTTCTAATAATGAGCAGAGAGAAGAATTATCTGAACAAAGGCAAGAAAAAACAAACGAAGCTGAAGTATATAATGAAACAGAAATGATTAATGCGCAAGAAACTGATAACAGCAACACGAGTTGTCCTTTGAAGATTGCAAGCGTTAAAAGCATCCGCATAATTCAAGATGAGTCGGAGAATTTAAATTTTGCGAAAATTAATGCAACCGATAGAATGAATGCCGAGAATACCGAAATTATTGAATTGAAAGCTCAACTTAGTCAAAAGGATGCACAATTCCATAATTTACGAGAGGCTTATCAAAAAACATTGTCAGAGAATATCAAAATGAAACAAGAACTGGATGCTCTAAAAAAATCTTTAGCAAAATACGAAGATAACGATCAAACGTGTGACACGAAAACTGCAGCTGTACAAACTGAAACAATTGTAAAAG